>NEWO01000028.1:3352031-3389027 GCA_003013225.1 Phalaenopsis aphrodite
GAACTCCAATAAAATTAAGCCGAACGTATAAAATTTAAAAATTTACTTGCATTTCAACTCATAAATTTTTAATTTTTTGAAAGAACGGTTATCTGAAATACAATTGAAGTTGTGTTATCGGAGCCCGTGCGCAATTGTAAACTTTTTCCTACTTTTCATCCATCATGCCTTAACAGCAGGATTTGAATTTCTTTCTTCTTTCAATTGCTGTTCAGCCCCTCTTATATAGAGAGCAAATATAATATCACTGAATCATAACTTTTTTAGAATGGAATAACATTATTTCAATGTTAATTCACAGGCGTTGTCTAATGAAGAGGGTCTGAATTGTGATATATTGTACGTTATCTAATGTCAACCCTTACAAAGGTTAATTAGAAAAATAATTTGGATATTTTTATGGGATATTTACATACATACCACATAGTTCTTTCATATTTATATATCTAACACCTAAACTCTTACATTTACTCACATAACACTCAAATTTTTGACGTCATATCAAAAATATTTTCATGCCATCTTTTTAAAGTGGTTCGTACATTATTATGCATATATTTTTAATAGAATTCAGCTCGTTTACCTAATGGGGTGCTTGAACTATATGATGAAAGGACAATACATAATCAATTAAGATTTATATGACACTTAATTTAAATAAACTTAATAATTTCAACATCTAAAAATACTAAAAATGCATTGGAGAACTTAAATATATAAATTAAAATTTTAATATGACATTAAAAATATCAATGTTATTAATTTCTTAAAATTAAATTATTACTTCACTTCAATTTTTAATATCACATTAAAAATATCATGAATGTTAATATTTTAAAGGGAAAGATATTATATATATATATATATATATATATATATATATATATATATATATATATATATATATATATATATATATATATATATATATAGAGATTTAAAACACTAAAATATTAAAATTAGAGATTAAATTTAAAATATTAAATGAAATTGACTTTTAAGTATCATTAAATTCTTAAAAAAATTTCATGTTCGACTTGTTAACTTAACAAACGAATAAAATATGAGCTTCTCAACGAGCCGAACACGAGATATTCACTAACAGAAGAGTTGTTTTGACAGAACTAATGATATGTATGAAAAATGAAAATTTAAGTATTAAATATATAAATACATAAGAAGCAATTGGTATATGTATAAATTTCCCTTAAAAAAAAGAAAAAAAAAAAAGAGAGGACTCATATGGCATGCATTCAAATTCACAATGAATAAAATTTGCAGCGTAATATTCGTGAACCGTTAAAAGTCACGACACGAACACCGCGGACATCGTTCCGACGCTCCCATCCACCTTCGTAATCGGCGGCGGAGAAAAGCAGCGCAAGGAAGAGAAACCAGAGAGAAATTCAGGTGAAAAAAATCGCCACCAATCATGGCGGCTTCGAAATTCAGGGCTCTCGGGACTGTTATGGCGGCGACGGGAGCGTCTTGGGCGGCGGCAACCCTCCTTTCCTCGCCGATTTCAGCTGGGGATCGCGGTTCCACTGCTGCGTTGGAGAGTGCGCGTCGGAGGATCGCTGATCCGGCGGCCTTCGTGCCCTCTAGGGAGGTTCAAGCGGCTGCTTTGATGGGTGCTTCTGCGGCTAACCCCCTTGACATTCTAGTGATAGGCGGCGGTGCGACCGGCTGCGGTGTGGCTCTTGATGCTGTATCGCGCGGGCTGCGAGTAGGGCTCGTCGAGAGGGAGGATTTTTCGTCGGGAACCTCGTCGCGCTCCACCAAACTTATTCATGGAGGTGAGGCGATTTATAGTCGCTTCGTTTTTTTTTCCATTGTGGTGAAAGTACTCCCTTTCCACTTTCCCGGACATTGTTAGAACAAATCGGTCACCCAGGTAAGAAAGCTTATGGTTATACACAATTCGGATGATGTAATGTATAATTGAAATTAAATGGTGTAAATGGATTTGCTTCTAATCTTAGAAATTGACTTTTCATAGTTATTGTTATCACTTGTGCTGCATGGGAGGAGAAAAATTATATGCCATTACATTGCAGACTTTAAGAATTTAAATGCTTGGCAGAAAATTTGAACTGCATTGGAAAGAGAAACCATCAACTAAAAGAATTATAAAATCAATGTTAGGGCATGGGCTCACTCTCTCTGTATGGTGAGATACTAGTGGTACTGGTTCCAATACTCCCGAACTTGTGTATTCTTAGGTTCCATTTGGGATCACTTTTATTTTTTAATTTTACTTTGTTTGTTTATGTTTTGATTTGAATTAAAACACGTTTGGCTGTGATAGTTGTTTTTAAAAACACTTGAAACATATGTTTTGACAGTTTTTAAAAATAAGGTGATTTGCTTTTAAGAACAAAAACTAAGAACATATAAAACTTATATCATCCAAACATGTTTTAAAAAATGCACATAAAATTGAAAACAAAAGCAGAAGACAAAAGTGATGTCAAACGAGCCCTTAGTGTATGTTTATCTCCTACCCCAACTATAAAAATGGTAAACAAAAAAAAAAAAAAAAATTAAGGGACTTCATAACTCATAAGTTTTAATTTTTTTGTTGAATACCACTTATGTTAAAATTTATTTGCTGTAATTGGTGATTTGTGAGACATGGTCTTAAATTTCAAACTTTTTAGCTCATTATTTTCAGCCCATTAATTGGAAGGGCTTTATTTTGAGTATTTTCCTTTGAATTGATCTACTTAGTAGTTACTATTCATAAGTCAGACTTATCGAATGAAAGTAGTTTGGTCGAGATTTTTATGCTGATATGATTCCCTTATACCTTTTTCTAGTTGATTTTTTTTGGTTATTTACTGTTATACACATGTAATAATTTTTTACGCTTTCATATACTGAACTGCTTTTTACAGGGGTGAGATACTTGGAGAAAGCTGTGTTTAATCTTGACTATGGACAGCTTAAGCTTGTTTTCCATGCATTAAAGGAGAGGAAACAAGTTATTGAGAATGCTCCTCACTTATGCCATGCTTTTCCATGCATGACACCTTGTTTTGATTGGTTTGAGGTCCTGTATTATTGGGTTGGATTAAAGATGTATGATCTTGTAGCTGGTAGAAGAATGCTGCATTTGTCACGATACTATTCTGTAGATGAGTCAATTGGACTCTTCCCTACGCTGGCCAGAAAAGGCCATAATAGTAGTCTCAAAGGAACAGTGGTTTATTATGATGGACAAATGAACGATTCTCGTCTGAATGTAGGTCTAGCTTGCACTGCTGCTTTATTGGGTTCATCAGTGCTTAACCATGCAGAAGTAATATCCTTAATTATGGATGAGTCTAACGAGCGGATAATTGGTGCCCACATTCGAGATAATCTGTCAAGTAAGGTCCAATGAAACACTTGTTTGATTAGATATGATATTTTCTTCTTCTTGGGCTTGACTATGTTTTCTCTAAAGTAAAGTGAATGTCATTGAGGCATTTATTGGTGGTTCGCTACTCTTTCTTATTAGCTTTGGTTTGTAACTAATTTTCTACTTCAGTACCCAGCAATGGCACTTTTGTGCTTGATTTTAATATAACTATGCATATCATATGCTCATTAGCTTGAGATTATTAGTTTTATTCCTGATCATAAATCTTATGGATTTTTCTGCTGCCATTGGTGGAAATTTTTTGTTTGTTTCTGTAAAAAACTCACATTTTACTGCATATGTACAACGCTTGAGCTTTGTTGATATTGGTACCATTATCTCACAGTTGCCATATTCTATGGAACTGGATTTAACCCCTCTTTTTTGGGCCTTTAACCCTATGATTGTTAACTTGCATTTGTTTCGATGGACTGTCTTCTAACATTTGTATTGTTTGACATTTATATGATAAATATAGAAATCCTGAAGCAACTCGTTGTACAAACTTCTTTGTTGAGTTCACACTAAAAAATGAATGGCCCGTGTGCTGCAAATGAAGATGTTCTTGCTTTTTAGTGTTTCCATTATTTTAGTAGTACCAGACTGAAGATGACTGCGGAGCCATTTGCATGGCTTAGTGTCCATGTGGCATTTCAAGAGTGTCCATTGTTAGGCATCACATGGTGTTTCCTGCACGGAGCCTTTCACATGGCTTGGCGTATACATAGTACGGTTCATGCATGGGTTAGCATACATGCGGTGTTACTCACCATTTTCTTCTTTCACGTGCGGCTTAGGTGTGGGTATTCTATGAGAAACTTTTTGGTTAAGAGTATTATAGTTGATACCGACATCCAAGTCATGACATCCCTATCTCTTATGACTTATGCTCTTTACCCCTCTAGCTCTTAAGGCATCTCACATCACACCATCCTCTTTATTCTCGTAAGCTGTAGATGTTTACTCTTTTTCTCATGTTTGTGGGCACACATGGTCTCTCCCGTTCATCACTATTTAGGGATCTTATTCACTTCTTGTTTATCAGCTCTCTTCGCGTCACAACTCCTCTTGCCATGACTTCTCAGACCTTGGTTGACCCTAGTGCGGTCGCCAACCATTGTGACCCTCAGTGCTTTTGAGCCTATTGCCCGTCCTTCATCCCTTGTGGTTGAGCTTCCCTCACCTCATCTTTTGCACTCTTTTGTGAATATTATTTGCAGCTCAAATGTTGCATATATTTTTCTTTTTTTACGCTTTCTCCAGTTTTCTTCAATCATAATTCGAAGACTTATCAGCATAAATAGCCTTATTCTTCTTAAGGAAAGCCTGTTGTCATCTTTTATGATTTTGACCATGCTTCTTAGTGAATTTTCCCTTGTTCATCTGAATATGGGAATAATTGACAAGTTTGTGCTTGATTTTTTGTTGGTAATTGAATATTCTGTTAGGTTTTTTAACCCACAGTGTATCCATAATATTTAGAAATAAATTAGATTAGACTCTTTTTGCAGTGTTTATATTATATTAATGGCTTTTGATATACATGTTAAAATGATCTTACATTTTGATTGCTCTATGGGCCCTCTATTGTATCAATTTAGATCTCATTTTTATGATTTGTCTGTACTATGTTTGATGCAGGGCTCTTAGAAGGGGAAAAATGGCAAACACGGGGCTCTCGAATGCGGGACTTCAAGGAGGGCGGTCCAGCAGCGAGTCGGTCTAGCAGGGAGACTAGATCGGCCACCCAATCTATCAAGCATGATTGAGCGCTCCCATTCCTACCACTCCTCCCTTTTTCTATCCTGTTTCTTACCTTCTTGGTTACCGCCAAGCCCTCACTGCCTTAACTGTTTTCCGCCCATTGGGAAAGGCCTCACCTTCCTATCCTAGATTATATATGTGTTGTTTTGCGTGCTTAGGGTTAGTTTTTGATTATTCTAGATTTCAGTTTGCTGCCTTTGAAGCATTTCTTCCTTTTGAGGGTTGTATCCTACGATGAAGTGATGCTCCAACTGTAACTCGTCTAATGTGGTGATTGTCTATAAGGGTGCGGATGGTGCTCCGGCTGTAGCTCGACCCTGTCCAGATATTTATCCTTCCAACTCTCTTCCCCTGTTTCCCTGTTGCAAGCCCTAATCCCCTTTTCATGCTGCTGCAACAACCCCAACTGCCGGTGTAACACCTCTTCACTTTCCTAGCCTGTTGCCACTTGCCTTTTTACCTTCGAGCCCTCTGCCACCACCTTTCCCCTTGCTTTCCTACTGTCGCCGACTCTAGGTTCTGCCTTCCAGAGCTGCTGACCAGCCCTTCAAGCCCTTCATTGTACCCGAAGCATCCAACCTGGCCCTCCACTTACTATCCAGTCATCACCCAAATGTCGCCGTCCTCCCTGTGGGTGTTCTTTTGTATTTGTTTGTATTTTATTTCTTGTTTTGACGAGTTTTGGTTATAACATTTGAATGTCAGCAATAATATTTCTATGTTATATTGTGTTTTGGGTTAGCTCTGATATCATTTGTTGTTAGAGCTAGCTTAACCCTAGTCATATTCTACAGTTTCCTAGTATTCGATATAATCAAAAAAAATTTTCCCTACCACCAAATAACCTTTCCACTTCCACAATTTCCAAAACCTGACCATGCCACGTAAGAGATACACGCCCGAGCTTACCTGGGAAGAGATTTACCAATTTCAGCAGAAATTGACGGACGTTGACGATGATACCCCAGAGTGACTTACCCTCCATGGTGGCAAGGAAAGCATAATAGAAGAAAGGGACAAAAATTTCGACCCTTTCAATAGGGAGGATGTCAGCAATGAAGTTGAAAGGCCACGACATTTCTGAATTCAGTATAAGAGGAGGCTTGGAGTGGAGATATTAGGTGGAGGACAAAGAGATTACGAAATCAAGGTGAACCTACTATAATTTGAGGGAGGTATACAACAACAACAACAACAACAAAGCCTTAATCCCACTACGTGGGGTCGGCCACATGAATCCTTTTTCTCCATTGCGTCCTATTTAGTGTCATATTTTCATTTAGTTCTAATAAATTAAGATCATTTTTAATACAATAAGCCCAAGTCTTCCTAGGTCTACCTCTGCCTTTCTTAACACAAGTCGAATCTAAAACATCTACTCTCCTAATCAGATCATCTAATGGTCGACGTTTAATATGACCAAACCATCTAAGACGACTTTCTCTAATTTTGTCTGTCACAGGAGCTACACCAACCCTATCACGAATATTTTCATTTAGTTCTAAATAATTTTGAGGGAGGTATGGATCCAAAAAAATTATTGATTGGCTACAATCTGTTGAACGAATCTTCAACTATAAAGATGTGTTAGAGGATAAGATGGTCAAATTAGTTGCTATCAAATTGGAGAAGAGTGTCTCTTTGTGGTGGGAAAACTTACAGAGAAAGGAAATCAGAAAACATTGATAAGACTATCAAGTGGGAGAAGATGAAGAAAGCCACATAGATAAAATATCTTCAACCTCATTATCGTCAGGATATGTTTTCTGAAACTCCACAATCTACAACAGGGAGGTCTTTCCGTGGAGGAGTTCACAGCTTATTTTGACCACTTACAGATGAAATGCAAGCTAACCGAGCTAGGGGAGCACACTGTAGCTTAGTATCTCGGGGGTTTAAAGCCCGCTATTAATAATGTGGTACAACTGCAGTCATATTGGTCACTTGGAGATGTCTAGACCTTAGCACTGGAAGTGGAAAGACAGCTGAAACAGAGCAAATAACCACCACCAGTCAGACAACCATCCATAGTTGGCGACACCGACAGGAGAAAATCTCAGGGAGTTGAAAAATGGTTTAGATAAGGCAGAGTCGTCCCCAATGAGAAGAAGCCTGAGAAGAGTAGCACGCCTACTACAATCCCCGCCAAAAAATGTTTTAGATGTCATGGATTTGAGCTCATTTTCTTCAGTTGCCCAACGAGTAGAGTTGTGTCTTTTCCCGATCAGAACGCCTTGGAGGAGGTTAGCGATGAGGATAAAGCGGAGGAACAGTGTGAGGTGTACCACCTGCCACCAGGAGAAGAGACGTTTGTGGTTTGACGGATCCTACAAGATAAGGATACGAGAGATTCGCAATGGCTTCGCCACACATATTCTACACTCGATGCATTGTGAACAAGAAAGTATGCAATCTCATCATCAATGAGGGGAGCAATAAGAATGGGACATCTACGTAGATGGTGGAAAAATTGGGTCTCATGACTTAGAGGTCCTCCCAACCATATCATCTGATGTGGCTGAAGGAGAATCAAAGTCAATATTGACCGGAGGTGACTAGTGGAGTTTTCAATCTGAAGCCAACTATAGGATCAAGTGTGGTGTGATATGATTCTTATGGATGCATGTCTTTTTTTTGTTAGGAAGACCGTTGCAGTTTGACGGGAGAACTCAGCACGACGGATTCAGGAATACATATTCCTTCACCAAGGATGGGAAACACTTCATCCTATTGCCTTCGGCGGAGCCCGAGATCACAAGAGCTCTTACTAGGAGAACATCATCGGTGGGACCAATTTTGGTGATGACAACGGATGATGGAAATGAGATACAAGCTCTAGACACCGGACATACACGATAGAGGGCATTTTAGGCTATCTGGATCGATACCTTACCACCAGCACTACCATCGTGCGGGAGGTTCAGGTTACCCCCACTTCAAACCTGATTAAGCCGGTCGTGGTTGACCTTAGGAGTATTCAACAATAGAGGTAGGGCACACAGTTTAGTTTAGTATTAGACTTCCAAAAGATTGGACTAATGTGGATGTTTACTTGGAAGTGTAGAAAGCTCCTCAGGTGTCTTAGGGGATGGTGTAATCGTCAATGGGATCTAGGAGCTTTGTGGATCGTATTCATTGAGCCCTCAACACTAGGAAGTACGACAGCTCCATCACCAACAACAAATAGGAAAAAGCTTTGTCGAATGAGGTCAGCGAGGTTCTTAAACGCTGAAAAAGGGCAAACAGACGTGGGACTCCAAGGAGGGTTGAGCTGTGCGATTCAGCAAAGACCAGTTCAGCAGGGAGACTGGATCAACCACCTAATCTATCGAGCGGGATTTGGCGCTCCTGTTCCTACGGGTCCTCTCCTTTTCTATTCTGATTCTTGCCTTCTTGGTTACCACCAGCCTCTCCCTGCCTTTTCTGTTTTCCGCCCAAAGGGGAAGACCTCCCCTTTCTATCCTAGCTAATATATGTATTGTTTTGCTTGCTTAGGGTTAGTTTTTTTTATTATTCCATAATTCAGTTTGCTGCCTTTGAGGCGTTTCTCCCTTCTGAGGGATGTATCTGATAGCAAGATAGTGCTTCGGCTGTAACTCGTCCAAGGTGATCACCGTCTCCAAGGGTCAAGGTGGTGCTCTGGCTATTGCTTGACCCCTTTGGTAGAAGGCATCATCTCATCTGGTTGGTTTGTTCTCAAAATTTGGTGTCAATATCATATTCACTTTAGGTGAACGTAGTTGATATTCTTGCTCTTGCTAACTTCTTGATATTGATCACTTTATTAACTATTGATATTATCAACTAGAATTCTTTATATATTCTGGAAGGACCTCAGCCCTTTCTATTGGTGAACAAAATGATGATTATTTGTCACAATCAATTTTTTATTTACATTGGAGTATTTAGAGTTTCAATTTTTAATTGGATTAAAGATTGTGCATGAATCATAATCACTCTTTTATTTTTACTACGCTTCAAGTTAGATGATCCGAATGAAATATTTTTCTCTCTTTTTACTCTTTTTTTAGCCGAGGATTTTATGATAAATGTCCTTATTGTACTCATACCATTATCTAGGTAGTATAGTTTGTTTTAGAAGAAAAAATAAGTTTTCACATTTTTGCATTATTTAAAAGATTTATATAAATTGGTGTTAATTATCCATAAAAATTAACTTTAGCATCTTATACAACACCCAATGGAAATGAATGGAGGATGAGGATTCTTGATGCTTACTATAAATAGTTGGCTATAAGGCTAATGATGATGTTGTCTGAGGAGATGAGTTCTTATATTCCTTGGAAATCATGCTATTCACCATCTCCTCCTGTCTAGGTACTATCACGCATACCATCTAATATGGAGACCATTAGGATCATGCGTGGTGATATGATTTTGCATAGCTGACCCTGCTTGGTTTCCTACCAATGCAATGCTCAGATA
This sequence comes from Phalaenopsis aphrodite, assembly GCA_003013225.1. NCBI lineage: Eukaryota > Viridiplantae > Streptophyta > Magnoliopsida > Asparagales > Orchidaceae > Phalaenopsis > Phalaenopsis aphrodite. Next base: position 3,361,645 of record NEWO01000028.1, read on the forward strand.
TCAGGAGCTGCTTATGCTATTGAACTTTTTTACCTCTCTGACGTAATCTTTTATTTTTTTTAAAATTCTACAAAAGCAAGACTTCTTCTTGGCTGTGGTTTAAAGATTAAAAAAACCATTTAAAATATTTGGGTCAAGTTGAGTTGACTATTTCATCTCTCTTCTTCAAATTTGACTTTCCATATGTATGATTTTGATTATGGAGTGTATTCATAAAGGCGGAAAGTTTACCATGCACTCGCTGAGACATAAGAATTGCTTAGGCTTTGCAAACAAATTCATTGGCGTGATAACTCTAAACTGCCCTTGCTCAAGTTTAACTAGCTTAATACAGTATCCAGCTGATGTACGAAGTACTTGCAAACCCATGCTTCATCCCAATTAGTTTATTCATTGCCTATGTTGTATTCTGCTATCTAATGTGGCGTCCATGTTTCTTGAAACTTTAACCTGCACAGTCATTATTCTCGCTCTAATTTTTTTCTTATATCGGTGAAAATCTATAAGCTTTTTGTGTGGACGGGAAGGTTGTGGCTATATTAGGACTTGTTCGATCATTCACATCGAGTATACTCTTTGCTTGTCTTGAAGTGTCTTACTATAAATTTGTGTGCTTCTCTCCATGCAATGCATCCTAATTACTGTCAAATTGCATCAGGAAAGGAGTTCGACACTTACGCAAAAGTAGTAGTAAATGCGGCTGGACCATTTTGTGACTCTATAAGGAGAATGGCCAATAAAGAGGCACCAAACATGATTTCTCCGAGTAGCGGTGTGCACATAGTTCTTCCTGACTATTATTCTCCTGAAGGGATGGGTCTAATTGTTCCCAAGACAAAAGATGGTCGTGTTGTTTTCATGCTGCCTTGGTTAGGAAGAACAGTTGCAGGAACCACAGATTCCAACACTGTCATTACAATGCTCCCAGAACCTCATGAAGATGAAGTACGATTTATTCTGGAAGCCATCAGTGATTACCTGAGTGTTCAGGTAAATGATTCTTTCAAATGAAACTATTTAGGTTATTATCTTTTTTTCTATGTTTTGTTTTGGCATATTTGGAAGAGGTATTTGTTCTTTAAATATTTTTAGGTGGCATTTACTTACATACAACACAATTCTTATATATGTACATATTTAACCACCCTATGCATTCATATTTACATATAACACTCAAATCTCTTACATTACATCAAAATACCACCATCACTACTTTTTTAAAAATGAAATACACATTTTCATGCATAGGTTTATAGCACCAAGGTGTAATAAATGTAAGTATCAAACTTCGGGTGTTAGATATGTAAATATATATAGAGTTATATGGTATGTATATATATTTCCTTTTTTTTATCCACCCCTTGAGAAGAATTTGGCATTGACATGGATGTCTGCTATTTTAGTCAAATTGCAAAGCCTGTTGAGCCCCACAAAAAAGAAAAAATCAGTTCGTATTCATCCAGATTTTGAGAAGTACTCGTTCCATTGTGTGATTTTTTGAAGAAAGTTTAATCTTGTCTGTGCTTTCATGCAGGTATGGGACGTCATGCATGTTTGTGCTGTTTCTAACATTGTTTTTACCTAGTATCAAATTCATATGGGACTTTGAACATTTCAGAAATATCATGCTCTATAAGATCCCATTTTATTTCTGGGCTGAAACATAGTGAACTGTTTGAATGTTTATGTGTGCATATGTAACTCGTTAGCTACACATGTAAATTTGAATTGCCCGAACTTATTGAAAGGACAATTAGCAGAAATACAGACGCATAAACTTTTTTCCAACCTAGCATGAGATTCAGTAGGACTTTAGGTTCTGGTCTAGTTCATGACCTAGCCGTAATGATAAGTTGGAGGCTGATGCCAACTAACCATCGAAGAAAACTACCTACGGCAGCTCAACTAATGGCGCATTTCTATCTTGAGCCTTAGCTAAAGCCTCCTTGTATAGCTTGATTTATGCACTCTAGTGTATATGATCCTATAGTCAGCTTAATATTTTATAGCTTATGAGGGATATGAGAAACCCTTTTTATTTTCCTCCCTTTTTTTGATAAACTCATAGAGCCGTATAAAGTGAAATTCCATCCCTTGTTAAACTTCTTGAGGATAGCAATTACTCCTTGCCTCTTTTTAGAGAATCAATTTTACGACACTGAAGGTTTGGGAGGATCTTGCCATGAAGAAACAAATTTCCTCAAGAAACCTCACTTGGAGTAGGAATTGCTGTCTCGATCATGTGATGTCATACTTCTTGGCCACTTAGAAGTCAAAGGCTTGGGTATGGCTACATTAGGACTATCTTTTAAGTCATTAGAATTGCATTTACTTTTTCTCTGAATGTTAGCTCCAATCTATTTCAAATACTAGTCAAATTGATAAACATCTTTTGCCCTATAATTGTTGCTCCATCTTCTCTTTTGGTGGGATTCAAATGGTATTCTTATTGGTGATTTTGTATTTTGACCTCAGTCTATTTGAGCCTCTTGCGTTGGTGGCACTTTGAAGGTGTGAGAGAGAAAATCATTTGCAAAGGTTGACATTTTTCTTGAGCCTCGACACCTTCAATAAACATCTTTGCGGAAAGGTGTTGAAGATATGGAGAGCATGGAAGACAACAATAAATACTAGATGTAAAACTCCAGAAGCTCAAGGAGTACAAAAGGCAAGTAAAAAGGAAAATAAGCTTTAAAGGAGATATAAATAAAGAAACCCTAGATGGATATCAATGATGAATTTGAAATTTAAAGTGTCGCATTAAATTATTTTCATATTAACATAAAGTTGAGATCTCATCCTAGAAGGAATGAAGCCTCAGGAAATGCTTGTAAATTTTGAATCATTATCTTAGCATTTAAAGCTTTGAAATTATCTTCTTAGGTTAACCAAAAAAAATTTCTCTTGGGCTAATATGTTCAAAATCTTTCAACCAATATATCCTTTGGGTATCACTCACAGTCAACTTGATGGCCTTGCTGAAGGCTATTAGGGGATAGTTACCATTCAAATATTAAACTTATTCACATTTTAGTTAATTCAAAAAGAAGAGTTGCATCTGAAAGAAAAAGGAAGTAGATAAAAGGGCTACATATGCTTATGAGAATACATATGTTGACATTATGTGAATCGTCTACCTTGGTCCCTCACTTTTTAACATTTCTTTAGGTTTTTGTGTGGACACTATGCGGCTACATATGCATATGAGAATACATATGTTGACATTATGTGGATCTTCTATCTTGGTCCCTTACTTTTGAACATTTCTCTAGATTTTTGCATGGACTCTATGCCTGTGTCCTCCTTGGTTACTTATTTTCTCTTTTGAATCCAAAAATGCCAGGCTCTTCAAATGCTACTCTCGGCACCATGGATATGTTATTTTTGGCCACCACTATTTTGATACTCTTAAGCATTTTTTGTTATAGAACCCAAATACTTGTCTAAACGTTCATTTTGTATACCCATCTCCAGACATTCAATTTTCATTTTACTAAGGTAACTTGACATTTTTAGGTCTTTGAATAAAATTTTATTTCTCATGTTTTAAAGTTCGTTGGCAGTCCCCATTACAATTTTGATTTTGTATCATGCTCTGATTCTTTTCAGTTCTTTTGAAATGACATATCATTTTGAGCATTTATTTGAGGTGATCTTGCATTTTTTTTTTCTATTTTTGTCATGCTTTGTGTCAAAAGTTTATTTATGTTCTTTATATTTCAAGTATTTTTACTTGAAATTCTAGAAGCCTTATGCCGTCTCCCCCACATAAGCGGCATCAAAATGGTTTAGGCTTGCCCACTACATCAAGAAAAACATATATGAGCTCCTTGTAAAAATTGACTTGTATAGGTCTTCTTATTTGCATGAAACTTTGTAGTTTAAGATTTCTCTGCTATGTTAAGAGAAATATGTATTGATATTATTTCTTGTTGTCCGGATCTTTGATTCGCACTACGCTTAGAAATACATGTATAGGTGTGATCCCCACCATACCAATAAAGTTATGTAGTGTATTAAATAGTACAAGAATATTACAATATGAAATTTTCTTATCACATCGAAATGACGCATGCAGGTAATTAAATATCATGGTGGGTTTGCTTTTCATTTTTTTGTTATACCTTGCATGGAGGATGTATTGACGACCAGCTTATCGAAGCCAGGCAGTGATAAAAAGGAGCACACTTAACTTCCTTTTTCTTTTCTTTCTTTTTTTTTAAACATTTTTTTATTTTTTTTTAGTACTCTTTTCATCTTCTTTCCTTTTTTTTCTTTAAGTTATATGTTTAAAGACTGAAATGAAGATGCAGAAAGAGATTGACAAGTGAAGAAAGAGGAGCGAGAGAGATTGAGAGATAGAAAGAGAAAGGAGAGAGAGAGAGAGATTGGGTAGAGGGGGAAAGAATAAAAAAGATGAAAGTGGCAGCAGAGTTGGCATTTGTGGATGAAATTAAATCCTAATCCCCCTATGTATTGCCTTAAATCCAAAATCTCACTAAATTTTTTCCTTCACGTGTTTATTGGTCTATCGATGCCTTCTCTGGTGAGCCCAATTAGCAACTTTCTCTTTTGCACTTGATGCAGATGCTATCAATGCCTTCTGCAATGAGTTCTCATGCACTTCCTTCTTGCTACTTTGATGTGGAGGGGTTTTAGTGGGAGCGAAGGAGAGAAGATGAGGAAGAAGGTTTATTTAGTTGAGGGAAGGAGGTCAAGACCTAGAGATTCCTTTAAAAGAGAAGCACAAAACTGAGTTAAGTGTTGCTGAGATGAGAATGATTAGGTGGATGAATGGCTTTACACTTAGAGACAAAATACGAAATGAATATTTTCGTGATTGGGTTGGTGTAGCTCCAATGAAGGACAAAATTAGAGACAGTCGTCTTAGATTGTTTGGTCACATTAAATGTCGGCCATCTGATGATCCAATTGGAAGAGTAGATATTTTAGATTCGACTTATGTTAAAAAAGACAGAGGTAGACCTAGGAAGACTTGGGTATATTGTATAAAAAATGATCTTAATTTATTAAAATTAAATGAAAATTTGACACTAAATAGGACGCAGTGGAGCAAAAGAATTGTTGTGGCCGACCCCACTTAGTGGGATAAAGGTTTTGTTGTTGTTGTTGTTGTAAATAGAGTTGGACATTTGTCTTTGTTGTGAGGGCATATGGTGTAGGTACGGGCATGTCGGGGTTTGGTAAGGAAGGTTTTTTTTTAATGAAGTTGAAAGAAACAAAGCCAATAATGGTTTTTTAAATTGGCATGCTGGTAAAGTTAGAGTGGTGGCAACAGCAATAGTTGAGGGTTGAGTAAATAAATTTGAAATTTAATGTAAATAATTTTCTTAATTTAAATATAAAGTTAAGACTATATTTTATGTGGCGGGTAGCTATTAATAAGATAGTTAAAGTTTTTCTAAGTAGGTTTGGTTTCAAATACAGATAAATTTGAATTCAAATTTAAAGCTCGTGGTTTAAGTCACAAGACAGTTATATAGATGTGCAATGTGCCAACTCAAATGTCGTGTAACCTACTTTAGCATCTGTTATGATATAGATATGAACATATGTGGGCAAATGCGCAATACATAGAGGGAGAAATGTTATTGCCCTATGGGCAAGCTTTATTTTACCAACCAATACAAATTTTAATGCAGACTCTAAAATATAATGAAAACCATTGATCTTAACGTATCCTATACACATTTCTATTGAATAAGTTTCATAAGATTCTATATAGATTTTGTACAAATATTGATTTTAAAAAAGTGCACTCGAGTGCTTTTTGAAAGCAATGTGATTAATGTTATTTTTAATGCAAATTTAAGCTTACATACAAATATCATACCATTTGAATAACTCATTGAAAATACAAATATTCTATCACACTATTAGGATCATCCATCAAGAATAGTTTTGAATGATCTAGGCCTCAAGCATATAGACAACACTTTAGTGAATAATCTTGGCAGAGGAGAAATGATTTTTTGGCCAATTCTAGACAATCTCATCAATGGTTTACAAAGGGAATAAACTCTTAATTAATTTTTCGATAGTATTAATTATGTATTACAAATTTTACATGAGGGATCATTTTGGATCAGTTCTATGCTGTCGGGGGATGAAAAAAATGTTATTCTTTGGGACTAATTTAACTACATATGAATGATTTGGTAGTTGTTTTGAGATTTGAACAATGATCAATATAAGCTAGAATTGTGCACTCTCATAATAATAACAAAGCATTCCTTTTTTATAGTAGTCGATTGTACCATGAACTGGTAATCTCAACAGCCATTTCAGAAGGTGATGTTGGACACCTTAGGGTAACCTCATGAGTAGCCAATGTATTAACCACTTTCGGGGACAATTCAAAAATAAATCACCTGCTCCATTTATAAATTCACATATTTGACTAAGGGGATAAACAACTGATTTCCACTCACATTATGATATTTAAGCCTATTGAGCGCACCGCATGGGGGAAGGAAAGGCAAACAAAGAAATGAAGTGAAGTAAAGCCTGAGGTGGGTGGTAAAAGAAACTTAATATAGACTCAATCTTTCTTTGAGAAATGGATACAATTAAGTAGCTAGGGCTTTACCTTTGGTACTGGATATGAAAGACTAGTACAAGTACTCTAAAATATTATCATCTAATAAAGAATTAAATGTGGTATCCAACTCTACTAATGAAGCCTTGCTCAATCCCATGCTCTACTCTTGACTCGAGCTCACTTGTGCTCTGGGCAATACCAATTTCGCATTGCAGGGGGGGTGGGGGCGATGAAGCGAAGACAACTGTGTGACAAGGTACGGAGCCTTTGAGCTCCTAGTAATCTCATTTGAATTGACTAATGCTCTTAATCCATTTTATACTCTTATGAATGAGATTTCCCATGAAAAATTCGTTGTTATGTATTTGGACGACATTGTTGTGTATAGCGAAATTTTGAAGAAATTGTATGGTACAAAATTACATAATAACCAAAGAATGGCAAGCTCTTTTCCTTGTGTAGATCTTATTTTAATAGGAGCTTGATGAGTCGATCTGCTATATGTCGTGCTTTTACTGTTATATTGGAATTTAGTCCTTGTATTGTTTGACATAAAATAGATAGTAGATTTGCTTCTGCCTTTTGTTGAATCATTTTCATGGCTATCCAATAGGCGTGTTATTCATATTTTAGTTGTTTATGTGTGTATCCAAAGCATAGGGAATTTTACATACACGAATCTTAAAATGCTTAAAGCAATTCAACTAGGATTTTATTTTGAAAATGAATTCCCTTCTATTATTGTTTATTATCAATTATATTGATTATATATTTGCATGTTCTTACCATTAAAACGATTTGCATTTAGAGTATGTATGTTGTTCATATGCTCTTGCCAAATCAATATCAAATATTTCCATCAGCTCCTTACTTGAGTGGTGTTGCCTTTAATTTTTAAAGTGGAGGTTTAAGGCTTGATTTTTTGCAAAATAAATAAGTATTCAAATGTTATTAATGAAATGGTATTCAAATTCTTGACATTTTTTCATTCAGAATTTTCGGCAATGGAGCTTAGCTGACATAACACTAAATCACATGATTTATATTTGTACCCTTTATAAAATAAATAAAATTGAACTTTATTGCATTAACAGGCATGGTTTAAGTTTGTGATCCATTTCTTCCATGTTATTTCAGGTTAGGCGTTCTGATGTCCTGTCAGCTTGGAGTGGTATCCGCCCCTTAGCCGTGGATCCATCAGCCAAAAACACTGAGAGTCTATCTAGAGATCATGTCGTCCATGTCGATCATTCTGGTTTGATCACCATTACAGGGGGAAAGTGGACGACTTATAGAAGGTATGGTTTAATGTTCATCTATTTTTGATGTAAAACACTTGGACACAAGACTATTATTTTGTGAGATCTGCTCCCTTATAACACGACTAATGTCATATTTGATTGGCAAATCTAGTTCTCTCATTTTTTGTCCATGTTATCTATGAACTGCTGTACTTATTTTTCTCTTATGTCACATTATGCTTTCTTACTAGTTTTGACTAGTGCTGTGCTTAAGCAGGCTTATCCTGTGTGATTGTTTTGGATTAGCCAATTTTCTTTAATTATCCATTATTGTATCTTTTGAATTTCTTTTTGGATATGTTTGATGTGTTCTTGGTAGTTATCAGTATTTTATTCAGGTAGATAGGAGATTGGGAACTCATAAGAAAGCATTGATGCTTCCTAGTTAAACAACTCGCTCAATTTCTTGGAACATAACTTGACTTAATAATTGCTAAATAGCAGAAATTTTGTGCACATGACTAGATTCGTGAATGTGATTGTAGACTTTAAGTTGATGTGCATTTTGACACTATGCCTTATTTTTGTTTTTGTGTTGGAATTTGAATTACAAACCCTGCATAAAAGATTGCCACATTAGCTGTATAGTCTACTTATGCTCTATATTTTTTTAAGCTTTCCAAGGTCCTAATATATGGTGGATGCGAGCATATCGAAAAGGTGCTATCGACAGATATATTGAAAGTATTGTCATTTATGGGGTATTTTTGCCCCTTGCTTCTAGCTTCATTGACTCATAGGTGGCATAGAAGAGGTATAGTTCAAGTAAAAAGTTATAAAGCTCTGCAGTATAATTTCATGCTTGTTATAAGTGTTAGATTAATTAAAAACGAAAGAATATAGAGATGATAGAATGTCACTGGCTCTATATAGAGCCTATAGCTTTCCAAAGACATTCATGGGAACACGTGATGCTTTAGTTGGAAAATTTGATACTTTCACTAGACCCTTCATTTTCTAGAATCGGGTAGAAGCATGGGATAAAGAAGAAAGTTCTCTACTATGGTATATTTACCATTCTTATGATTTACAGTCTAATCTCGGTTTGCACTTTCTTTAGCCTCCTCTTCCTTGTAGAATGTGAGATGAGGAGGTGATATAGAACTACAATATTATCTCGAACTTCTACTTCTAGGACTCATGGCAAGTGGGAATTGGTACCATTGCCTCCACTTTCATGATCAATTGATAGTAATTTGGTATGAATCTTGAATCTATCCTTTCATGTTGAGTAATGTTGATGATGTGATAGTCATATATTTGGCGATATTATTGATGCTATTTGTCAGTGTTTTGGTGATTTCATTGCTTCTCCTTATCTTTCGTGTAGAATATTTACAATGGTCAGGTTATGAATTGACCTAATTTGAGTAACAATCCCATTAACATGATAAATAGACTAATTTTTAGATAAAAAAACTCTTATTGATGCTTTTATAGCAAGGTTGGTTGGATCCGATTTGAGGTCAACCCAACCTAATTAAGAATCAACCCAGTGGTCTTTATTTTAAAACACAAAGACACATTTCATGCATGTGCCTTAATTATTTAAGTTTTATTAGTTGGTTGAATAGACTTCAGCTTCTGCTGCATAATCATATGCATTTATCAGTTATATTAGCTCCTAGAGTTTATTTTATGCTTGTGTTCGTGGATCTTGCTATTGGGAAAGTGGGGTGTGCTTTATGTCGATTTGGATGGCAACTAATTGATTTGAGAAGATCATAAAATTCGAAGGAATTGAACTAGAAATAATTTGGTTTAATTGTTTCCGTTTGATTTGGATAAATCGAAGTTAGTTGCATTGCATTAACTGTGTTGTTTATGTAAATTATGCAAATTTTATTACTTGATATTTTCATGGGTGAACTATCATCCACATATTTTAACAATTTCCACTGTTATCTGAAACATTAACTTAAAAATCAAATCGAAGCATTGTTTTGGATGGTTCGATTTAATTTTTAATTCATAACCAAATAATGCACACCCTTGCTATAAGTTTTTTTTTTTTTTAATTATTATTAGTGAAAGTTCCTGAAGTTGTCCCATGTTGAAGTTTATTCAATAATTTGTTGGACCTAGTTTATCTTTTATGTCTGCATCAATTATATTGTGATTCTCTGCATTTCTGTTTTATGGGTGAACTATCATCTCCTGATCTTTGGATTATTTTCTTGATAAGGTCAAGATAATACTATTAAGCCCAAAAGGATTATTTCTTAACATGATCATGAGGAGGACATCAATCTCTTTCTAAATTTTTGCATTCTATTCTAAATGAATATTCACTTTTCCTTTCTATAGGGACATTATGCACTTTTGGGGGGCCGTAAAATTCCCTAAAATAAGTGTTAGAGTATATTTGAGTCCACTGCAGCTCAATTTAAATTTCAATCAAATCAATATTTTTTATCAGATTTTAAGTTTTTTGTATGATACAAATGATATTATAATTTTTATTATGCATTTTGATAGAAAATATATACACTGAATATTTTTTTCGGGAAAGTTGAGCCCAAAAGGCAATTTGCGTGATTCGAACACACCCAACCACTATGTTGCGGGTAAGTTCGCTACATTGCATATTTTGATTATATATTTTATTGTTAATAACTTATAGAAAATAGTATCCATGGCATGTTGTACTTTTTTACGGTTATACCATATGTGTCATGAATTTTTCTAAAGTTGGGGTTTGGTGATGTTCTCTCTCACTTTCTCTTTAAGCCATCAAAATCCGAGTTTACAATAACAACCCTTAATAAGATTTTTATATACAATGATGTGCCATAAACAAACACTTCTTCAATATTCACTATAAAGATGATCAAGGAGGCTAAAGGCCATGACACCCTTCTCCCATACCCCCATCTAGCATGTTCTTGCTTATAAGCACTTCCAACCACTTAATGGTTTATCCGTTGTGGCGTCATCAACTTCCAACCATCTTAATGGACTTAAAACCATGGAACCCACTGTATCCTTGTTTGCAAAGAGCTTCTCTTGATTGATAGACATTCTTTTCATGGTTTGGTTGAGCTGAATCAACCAATGTTGGCCAATTTAGTTTTGGGAAAAAGTTTTTAAATAGCCTTTGTTACACATTCTTAAAAGACAAATTGGCTTGCTTCATGGTTCTTATTTGATTTTTCCCCTGATCCCCTTCTTGTAGACCTTAATTTGACAACAAACACTTTTGATTAGTTCTATTTTATTTGTGCATTTGGCCTGCAAATAGGACCTTACGTTGAGCAAAGAATTTATAGTAAGTAATTTTTAGCTAGGTTCCTTTCAATTTTTCTTGGTGTGTGATATCAAGTACTAAGTATTGAGTAAATTCTCAAAGAAATACCCATTCAGGTCTAGTCTGTAAGTAAAGAATCAAGTAATGAACGAATCATCAATAGATCCTCCCCTTGGTTTTGCTAGGTTGAACTACTGGAATCACATGGTTGAATGAGATGAAGGCTTTTCTCATGGGATTTATAATCTTGAGAGAAGTTTACCTTTTTTTTTCTTTCATTGTGTTTAGGGGTGCTATTGTGGGTGAAAATAGGGCATATTTAGTGCATGGGATCTCTCGCTAATATAGGATTTAGTGCATGAAGATACTTGTGATTGAACTACTTTGATCACATAGGGCTTATCCATAATAAAATTGGCATGCCCCACAATGGATCCTCTCAGTTAAATATATGTAATAGAGATGAATACAACTTAACTTATTGAATCTATCATCAATATACATCTAAATCTCTACTCACTAGGATAAAGTTGGTGATATCTTCAATCACACGAAAATCTTAAATTTATTGTACAACATAATTTTTGATTAATAGGCATCTAATGATTAACAAAAATTAATTGAGTAAATGATTTTAATATATTTCATTCATTCTACCTCAAAGTTTTTAATAAACGTTAAAGCTTATCTGCACAATATTAAACTTTCAATTTATACATGAACTTTATATCTTTTATAAAAAATATACATCAAAATATAGAATAGCTTCTTCAAAATTAATTATTATTCAGGATGAACCTTTTTTTTTATCTAGTTAAAAGAATAGCTAGAGTAATATCAAGCGAGCTTAAAAGCCAAAAAGAAAATATCTAAAATAGAATTTAAATATTCATGAAATTTAAATAGTATGATTTTGATATACTAATCACGAACTGGACATTAGTAAATAAAATAAAACCTAGAATAGTGCACTGCATCACCTTTAATCCTTTTAAAGTGATAATTCACGAACAATAATTTGCATAATTTTATGTGAGAAAATGTTACTAAAGAATACTTTAAAAGAAATATTCAATCACAATGTATACTATGCTTGTAAGCTTACAGATGTTAACATTAGAGGCATGCTTTCATAATATTTATTAATTTATTTCATTTGTTTTTAAACATATATCTTATATATGTAGACCATTATTTATCTGTTATCATAAGATAGTGGACTTATTGTATTAGATCACACTACTTATTATATGATTGAAAATTGAGCCCAAACACTACATATGGAGGAGCTTAATATCTTCTTAGGGGCTCACATTATCGCACCATTTGTATAGGTTATTTAAAACGCATCAGTTCGAGGACTCTTCTATTTCTGCATGAGCTTATTTTTACCTTATGTAGGCTATCATGAGGACTCTTCTATTCCTACATGAGCTTATTTCTCCCCCAACCACCTCCCCACCACTGCCCTCGGATCTCCTTATCCGGCCCTAGCCGGAGATTGGTGTTTGTTGTGTTCTCTTTTCAGCTTTGAGTCTTGTTTGTAACCCTAATCATTTTCTTTGTAAAATTTGCTTATGTTACTATGAGTTTCATTTCATTAGTTTTGGTATCATTTGGGATCGAAGCTAGTCTAACTATAATCCTATCTTTAGGGCTTCCTAGCATTTGTCTTACCCCTCCAAAATTATTCTTTCCTTTTCCCAAACCATTGCCAAAGCTTTGACCTAACCCTAATTTCCCTTGGTTGATTTTTGAAATCAACAACTCTAAATCATTTTTTCGCCCTCTTTCACCTCCCACTCCAAATCTTAGTCATACCACCGAAGAGATGCATGTTGAGTCTATCCAAGAAGCGATACAACGAGAGATCTGCCTGCTTTAGCGAATACTGACGGACATTGAGGATGACACATCGGGGAACTTACCCCCAACGGTGATGGGGAAAGTCGAAAAGGAGAAGAAACAATAATTTTAAACCCTTATATAGCGTGGATTTTGGTGATGAAGATGAAAGGCCACGACGTTTCACAATCTAGTGTCAGAGGAGGCCTAGAGAGGGGACATCAGTTAGAGGACACAGAGACTACAAAATCAAGGTGGATCTACCAATGTTTGAGGGAGGTATGAATCCAAATGAATTTATTGATTGGCTACAATTTGTTGAACGGATCTTCATATATAAAGATGTGCCAGAAGGCAAGTAAAATTAGCTACTATCTAGTTAAAAAAAATGCACCTCTTTGTGGTGGGAGAATTTACAAAGACAGGAAAAGGGAAGGTAACGTTAAGATTACCAAATGGGAGAAAAATAAAAAAGCAATGCAGAAGAAATACATTCCATCGCATTATTGCCAGTACATGTTTTTGAGACTCCACAACGTGCAACAACAATACATTTTAGTGGAGTTCACGCTGCAATTCAACCACTTATAGATGAAATGTGAGCTGTCCGAACTGGAGGAGCACACTGTAGTTCGGTACTTCGGGGGCCTGAAGCCCTCTATTAGCAATATGGTGCAACTAAAACTATACTTGATGCTGGGGGATGTTCAAACACTAGTCTTGAACATGAAAAGACAACAAAAAGTAAAGCAGACAACGACCTTCAGTCAGGAAGTCCCCTACAGCTACTACAACTGACAAGGGTACCTCAGGAGAAACTAGCCAGCCCGAATAAGGTAATGACAAACCAGATCAGAGTAGGAAAAAATAGAAGAAAGGCAGCCCCTCTAATATAGTATCAGTTGAGGAACTGGGAGATGTGTTTCATCCGCCACCGAATGAAGGAGAGACACTCGCGGTTCGACAAGTCCTATAGACAAATGGTGGAGAAGTTAGGCCTCATAACTCAGAGACACTCCCAACTATATTCTCTAATGTGGTTGAAGAAGGAAAAGTGAAAATAGGGTTACTGTTGACATGAGATGCTTAGTGGAGTTTTCAATTGGGAGTCAATTGGATGATCAAGTGTGGTGAGAAATGACCCCCATAAATGTCTGTCACTTTCTGTTGGGGAGAGTGTGACAATTTGACTGGAAGATTCATCACGATGGATTTAAAAACAACTATTTTTTCACCAAGAATGGGAAGCACATAACCCTCCCTTCGACAAATCCCAAGGTTACTGGCGTTCTTGTCAGCAGAGCAGCATCGATGGGACCAATTTTCGTGATGATAAGGTATGAATAGGATTGAGACACCAGCTCCAGACACGTGAAAGACGTGACATAGAAGATTTTGGGATATCACAGTCGACATCTTACCACCATGAACGCCACCATTCAGAGATATTCAGGCTACCCTCACTTCCAATCGGGTCGAGTAGATCTTGGATTACTTCGGGAGTATTCAACAGCATGGTGAAGCATGCAGACTCAGTTCAATTTTGCGGTGGGACCCTCGGAGAGCGGATTGATATGGAGGTATGCTCGCAAGTGGAGAAAACTCCTTCAATGCTTTGGGAGTGTGCAGTCAACAGTGGGATCCAGGTGTTGTTAGCATTGAAGATGATGAACCGGAAGCTTCAACTAATGAAGTCGAAGTTCCCCCAATTTCTGAAGGTTGACACGGGGCTTTGGGAGAAGACCGACCGAACCAGCTGGCATAAGAGCCTGTTGAACTGGCTTAGGGAGTTTCTGGTTCAGCCTTCTACTATGACCGACCGGCCTTCTTAAGGGCGGGATTTGCCGCCCACACTCTCCTTTCCTTTTCTGATTCTCGCCTACTGGGAGTCGGGATTTGCCGCCCACTGCTTCCCTTTTTTTCCTTTTTTGTTTCTTACTTGTTTGGAATATATTTATATGTATGTTTGCTAAGTTTAGGGTTAGATTGTTTTTCCTTTCTTCTAGATTTCTGTGTGGAATTTTTTTTTCCTTTGCTAGTGTTGTATCTGACGACAGGTGGTGTTCCGGTTGTATCCAATGACAGGTGGTTCTCTAGTTGTTTCCTGCTCCGAGGTGGTGTTGTATCCTCTCCCTTACCTCCCTACCCTCTCCCTTACCCCCCTTGGCTGCTGGCCTGCACCTACATCTTCCTATTTTCTCCTGCCGCCCCCTTCCCTGCAGCCACACATGTTGTCCAACCCCTCAAGCTGTCCAACCTGCACCCAGCCGCTCCCTACCACCCTCCCAAAAGTGTCGTAAACCTCATACCACCTTCCTTAGCTGTTACTACCACCTCATCTTCTCCCCCACAATTGCTGCCAGCCCTTCTGCCTGATCCTAACCATTGGCCACCATACCACCCCATTCCAGGCACCTACCCCACAACCTCTACTATCGCTACTCCCAACCATCTTGCCGACACCACAGCTGCCCTCAGACCTCCTTATTCAGCACTAGCCGGAGATTGATGTTTGTTATGTTTTGTTTCCTTTTCAGTTTTGAGTCATGTTTGTAACCCTAATCATTGTTTAATAAAATTTGCTTTCATATTAGTTCCAGTATCAGCAACCCGCCCCTCTTGTCAATGTTACTCTGAGGGACTCACAATTTTATGTTTTGTTGTTGAGATAATAAATTCTATGCTATTGACTGTTTTGGAAGACAACCACATAGTAGACCAAAAAAGAGATCTCATTTTGACCAAAAGAATTTAACTCGTGAGCGATATCCAGAAAATTCCACAGATATTCCTGTATAAGATATGATGTCTATTGAGGATCTAGCTTTGATGATTTCATGTTTTTTGTTACATAGCTGTCATTCTGCAATTCTATATCTATTGAAACTTTCGTGGTTATCAGGGGTTTGATGTTTGATTGTGCAGCATGGCTGAAGATGCTGTTAATGCCGCAGTTAGATCTGGCAAGCTGAGTCCCAGCAATGGTTGTGTGACTGAAAATCTCTGTATTGTTGGTGGAGATGGATGGGAGCCAGCATCATTCACTACACTTGCTCAAAATTTTACACGCATGAAGAGAACACATAATGGCAAAATTATTCCTGGCGTTATGGACAGTGCGGTCTCTAAGCATCTGTCGCATGCATATGGCACTTCAGCAGAAAGAGTAGCTATGATTGCTCAGGTTTGGTCTTCTTATTTTTCTATTCTCATTATAATCTGTGAGTTATACTGAATTTTTTAATGAGAAAAATGTCAAAATAGTCCCCAGGCTCTTTGCAGCGGTCATGCTAATTTTGTCCTCCGAATCTTTTAGTATGAGCTGAAATAGTCATCTGTTCATACCAAATTAATCCTCAAACTCTTAATATTAGCTGAGATAGTCCCCACTGAGGGTCATTTCAGCCTCAATTTTAAGATTGTGGATTAATTTGATTCTTTTATAGACTTTGAAACTAACATAGCCCTTGTAAACAATGAGTGGATTATTTTGACACTTCTCATTTTTTAATCTTCATGAGTGAGAGAGTGGCCGTGTTACCATACCATTGAAGACCACAATAGATTTCAACTTTGATACATCTCGCGTCATTTAATATAATTTCTATTGCTAATCTAAGTTTTATTTTTCAGTTATTGACCAAAATGTTGAAACAATAAACTGGGCATGTCTGGTTAGTGAAATAGCTTTGGCTGCTTCTTGCTTTATGCTTCTTATGATCTAAGTAGTTTAACTTTATATGGGAGGTTTGTTTTAAAAAATGGTTATCTTCATTATTAGCTTCATCCCAACTACTTTTAGAGCAACCATGTGAATTTTTCTTCTCCATTTATTTCTATTGGGTGCAGCATTTGACGATTGATTGGCTTTGAGAATGTTATTTCTCAATGTCTAGTCAAATTGATGCACCTTTCAATTCTTTGCCTGGTCTTTTCTTATTGATTCTATTCAACCAGCTTATTGTTTTATGTTTTCTTATTTTACATCCATGTTTAAACCATTTAAGTGCTCGTTTGCTTGCTTGTAGACAGAAGATATGTTTTAGAAGGTGATGATTTCATTTTTCACTTTGTTTAAAATGAATTCATTACTTTCAAGGGAACTTTTAAATTTAAATTAAATATTTATTTATAATTTCATTCAACAAATTGATGGAATTCAGTATATTCGCCATGTTTCCAAACATGCTTTTAAAAATCAGGCTACCAAATGATCCCCAAGGCTAATTTCCTCAACATTATTTTTGGCTCTATGCTATTCTCATAACCTTGCTAAATAGGCTCATATAACGATCTATTCTTCTAGTTCTATTATATTGTTAGCATATGAATTCATTCACTCTCAACTTTTCAAATATTATTATGGCCTACTGGCCTTGTGCCTTGCCCAACACTTGGATCTATGCAAAAGCCTTCTGCTCTATGAATTTACTTGAAGTTCTTTAATTGAGATATTCTTTTATCATATTATACCATTAGGGATTTTTTCTTATCAACCATAATGTTTTTATTCTATAATTTTATATTCTATGGATACCCAACCCCTATTCTAGTTAATGATTATTTTATTCGGAAGGATTTCCCAAAAAGTTAATATAAGAACTTTGAAGATTGTTTGAATTTCAAAATGATTTTGTTAAGAATCCCATGCTCGTATGCATTCTTTTTTTTGTTTAAGTAGATAATATTCGATATAACTAGGTAAAATATATGGAAAATATGTTCCTTTTATGCTTGGAAAGCTCATGTATTTTATCTGACCATTGAACCATATTTGCAAGATCTTGTCCTCTATGGTTTTATAAGTGAATGAGAATACAGAAAATCCAATGAAATTGCTAAGGATTAAGAGGAAAAACATAGAGGTTGCTTGGCAAATAATGTTAGTTTTTGAAATGTCTTAAGATCAGAACTTCATTCTTCTTAAGATGCCACTATTTCTGAAAAACTATCATTTTAAAATGGGAAATTTACTATCATATTAAACAATCACTACGCATTTACATATCTAACGCCTAAAATTTGATATTTACATTTAGTACACTTTGATTTTATGGAAAGGTTAACAAATAGAGTACATATATAAACAGGTTTTGGGAGGAAAGAATTCCTTAATTCACTATTAACAAATAGAGTACATATATACATCCCTCTTTACAAAATTCCCAAATATATCTCACCTAAATTAGGAAAGTAAATTATTTTGAATAAAAAATAGGAATGGAATAAACCAATTGAAGGTTTCCTAATATATCTCAATCAATTCTTCCAAGATTTGGATGTAGTGGACGCCCTACATGAGAAAGGTAAATATGGAAAGGACTAAATCTTCTCAAATTTTCACACCCCTTCTCAAACTGGGTCATAGATGTTGAAACCAAGCTTGGTATTGAATCCTGAGAATGTGTTGAAAGGAAGAGTTTTGGTGAAGACATCAACAACTTGTTAATGTATCGGAATGTAGCTTAATTATATAATTCCCCCATTGACCTTTTTAGAGATGAAGTGTCTATCAACTTCAATATACTTGGTCCTGCCATGATGCACATGATTCTTGGCATTACTGATCGTTGTTTGACCTTCACATAACATTTGTGTAAGCCTATTGAACTAACATCCTAGTTCTTATAATAATTTTTGTATCCATATCCCTTCACAGATCCCCAAGGCAAGTGCTCTATACTTTGATTTTGCAGTGCTTCTCAACAACAACTTGCTTCTTATTTCTCCATGTAATTAGATTTTCTCATACACATGAGCAGTAACATGTTGTGTAACCTATTGTGGTCCTTCTATCACTGAGTTCTCTAGCCCAACTAGCATCAGTGTGGACTTCCACTTCTCTGTTTCTGGTTTTCTTAAAAATCAATCCATAAACAAGAATCTTCTTGAGAAACCTCAAAATTCTATATACCATCTCCAAATGCTCTTCATTTCATTTGGGTTATTCATATGTTCGCTCATAATACTGACAGAGTATGTAATATTTGGCCTAATATGTGAATGATAAATAAGTTGTCTTATCAATCTTGGTATCATCCCTTACCCATAGATATGCTTTTTTCTTCCCTGGTTGACTTCTTGTTGGACTCATCAGAGTATCAGTAGCTTTGCATCCACTCATCTCTATTTTCTTTAGCATATCTATGGTATATATCCTTTGTGACCTATCAACTTTTTTCTTAAACCTTGCAACCTTTATACCTAGAAAATCTCATGTTTTTAGGTTATTGACTTTAAACTGCATACGCTTCTTTGATTTTAGAAATTTCTTTTTATTATTACCAATAAAAATCATATCATCCACATATGATAAATGCAACAATCTTATCTCTCCCAGTTTGTTTTATGAACAATGTGTGAACAACCTAACTTTGATAATATTCATTGGATTTCATAATTTTAGCATCTTTTCAAACCACACTCTTGGTGATTACTTAGGTCATAGAGAGACTTTTTGAGTTTACATACTAGGTGTTTATTGGAATTTTTCTTAAGTCGTAGTTGTCTCTCTATTTATATTTCTTCTTGCAGATTCCCATTTAGGAAGTCATTTTTTATGTCAAGTTGATGCAATCCTCATTCCTTATTGAACCGTTGCTGAAAGAACTCTAATAGCATTTAGTTTGACAGCTGGTGTGAATGTCTCATAATAGTCAATCTCATAAACTTGTGTGAAACCTTTAGTAACAAGTCTGACTTTGAATCTCTTAATACTCTCAACAACTTTGTATTTGATGTTGAACAACTATTTGCACCCAATTGGCTTCTTATCCTGAGAAAGTTTAGTAAGAGTACATGTGTTATTATGCTTTAGTGCTCGAATCTATTCTTCCAATGCTTTCCTTTTTTTCTAAATTTTCAAGAGTTTCATAAATGAATTTAGGAATGTGCACACTATCAAAGTTAGATATAAATGCTCTATGGGCTGAGGATAGCTTTTCATAAGTTACATATTTCTGAGTACTAGACTCCTCACTTGAAATTTCTGATAATATGGATTCGAATTTTGGTTGAAGTAGTTTTATTTTTGCAAGTTGACTTCTACCTGCTTAAGATTTTTCTTTCTCTTAGTGTACGCATGGAGTCCTTTATTGTGGATTTTAAATTAGGTTAGTTGGATATCTTCAACAAGAGTAAGACAGTCAGGCCGAAGAGTAGGAAGCAAGGTAGTTGGGTTTGTTGTGTATGTGTCATCAAGTGCATCCCAAAATTGATAGTCATTTGCATTCTCTCCCTGAATATCAAATTTGGAATAGCTGGATTGATTTTCAAAATTATGACATCCATGGAGTTGTAGTTTTTTTCGATAATAAGAGAGTAAAACCTATACTCATTTTTGCTAGAGGCATAATTAAGGAAAATACAATTGATAGATTTAGGGTTGAGTTCAGTTCAGGTCGGGGAATAAATGTGAGCAAATAATATACACTGAAAGATATTAAGTGGTATAGTAGTAGAGAAAGCTCTGATATGTGGATATGTAACCATCAAAACATTAAGTGGTGTTTTGAAGCCAAGTACCTGGCTAGACATTTAATTGATAAGATATGTTGCACTACAAACTACTTTCTCACAAAAATGTCTTGAAACTTGATGAGAAATCATATTTGAACGGGATATTTTAAGTAAATGTTTATTCTTTCTCTATGCTATCCCATTTTATTGTGAGATATCAATACATGAATTCACTTGGATGATTCTATGTTTTGAAAGATAGGACCTAAAGGAGAAGTTAAAGTATTTATTTGTATTATCAGTTTTGAGGGTTTGAATTTTACATTGGAATTCAGTTTGAATCAATGTATAGAAAATTTGAAAGATTTATGTTGTTTTAGATTTTTTTCTTCATTATAAATACCTAATTAGTTCTAGTATGATCGTTAATAAATGAGAAATCATCTAGCCTCACTTTGGGTTTTCACCTTTGAAGATCCCTAAATATCACTATGGATAAATGAAAAAAAATAGTGTGAGTTTATACTGAATCGGGGGATAACTATTTCTAATATATTTGGCCAGTTGACAAGCCTCGCATTGATAAAAATTAAATTTTTTATTAATAAACAAATGTGGATAGAACTTAAAAATTAAGTTTTTTATTAATAAACAAATGTGGATAGAACTTAGTAACATAATTAAAATTATGATGACACAGGAGATATTGTCATAACATGATCTACTTTTTGACGGACGTAGACTCAACAGACTTAGAAATTTAAGGGATATATGAGGATGAGATTAGTTGTGTGTTTAGAGAGAAATTTTCATTGACCGGATATAAGTCTTGATGCATTTCAGCTTTGTCAATCACCTTTCCCAATTCCACCACTTAAAATTTATAAGAGTTTGCAAGGAATTTATTTACATTTCATATCATGAGTAATCTTACTGATTAAAATCAAAATCAGTCTAATTTTGAAACACATAAGACAAATGAAAGAGTGATATCCTAAAAAAGCTTCACATCTCATTTCTCCACAATTTCTTAGTGTGATTCGTCTGCAAGTCTCGCCGATCTAAATGTAGAAATCTCTTGATAGTTGACTGGAGCATTGATGTCTCCGATCATATGATCAAAGACTTATGATTTTATGATCTAAGTTTTGAATATCTAATTATTGGCAAGATGGGAGAACAATATATTAACTTGGTATGTCACGAGGTTGGTGTGCTGCTATGAATTACTTCCAAGGAGTTTCTTAAGTACTTCAAGTTGTTCCTTGTTCAATGTTTTTGTCAATCCTTTTGATGTGGTAGTAACATTTTTCTTTCTCTGTTGATCCTTCCTTCCCTATCTGGGTTTTCAGTCTTCTTCCAATAATCACATGTAGCTTCTTCTTGACCTTTGAGTCATGAGAAGAATTATGGGTGTACAGAGTTGAACTTTTAGTGCTTGGTGAAACCCTATTTCTTGTTAGCATCAGCTTCTTTCTGCTCTCTTCTCTCTTGACTTTAGCAAACGCTTCACGGGGAGATGGAATAGACTTTGTTTTCATGATGCACCCTCTTACCTCATCCAATTCCTGAGTTAGTCCGACTAGGAATTTGATGGTCCTCTTCTTCTCGATGATGGATTTAAATGTCACTACATCTTGTAGACATTTCCACACATCTCAAACATATCCAATTATAGTCAATATTTTGTCAGTGTTAAAGTATTGGGTGACGTTGGTTTTCCTTGACGGAGGTCATGAAACTTGGTTTCGATCCTAAACAAATTTGTAGTGTTCTCAGTGTTGTAATATTTTTCTCTTGCAGCCTCCTAGATTTCTTTGGTAGTTTTGTGGAGAAAAAAATTCTCCCACTTCTGGTGTTATTGAATTGACTAGTTAAGACAACCATATGATCTTGATTCTTTTATGTACGATGGTTGCGGTCAGTGATCTCAAGAACTGTCGTCTCCATACTATGTCATCATCCTAAGCTTATTTCTGGTTGCTTTTAGTTGTTGGTCTTGAGAGTTCAAGAGTAGTTTGGACAAAATCCCCCTGTTTCTGACTCAGAATTCACCTCCGGGGGTAGAACTTGACATCGTTATCCCATACTATGTCATCATCCTAAGCTTATTTCTGGTTGCTTTTAGTTGTTGGTCTGAAATTGACTGCTGTTGCTTATTGCTGCTGTTTTAGCTGGCCGCCACTGCTACTGTTTCTTTTTCTTGCTGCCGCTGCTTCTCCGGCGCTGGATCCAGGGAAAATAGCCTTTAGGAAGCCTGTAGCAAGGAGAGTTTCCGGAGACCTGGAAAGCCTTCATCTGGGAGGGTTCCAGGAGAGATGTGGTGGATGTTGGAGAATTCTGGCTGCTGAAATTTCAGGAGCTGCAAAGGACTGCCTGTAAGGAAGAGTTCTGGCTGTTGCAGGGAAGGGCTAGAGTTTTTACTTCTGCTGCTGGGAGAGGAAGTTAAAGCAAGTGAACTACCGGCTGCAGGGAGTGGAGGGCCTGCAAAGGAAGGCCAGTAGAGAAGTACAGGCTGCAAGCTGGCAGAGAAGATATTCAGCCGACGGAAAGGATTTTCGGCTGCAGAGGAGATTTCCCGCGGCATGAGATGTTGGTGTTTGTTTTCAAAGCTCTGATATCATGTAGAAAATAGGTATGGGATGAAAGAATTCCTTAATCCACTATTCACAAATAGGGTACATACATATGGAGAAATCAATCCCTCCGTATTTATAAACTTACCAAACACATCTCACATAAATTAGTAAAGTAAATAATTCTGAATAAAAAATATGAAAGACATAAAATAGGAAGGGAATAACCAATTAAAAGTGTTCTAAGATATCCCAATCAAATCCTCCAAGATTTAAAACTAGCGGCCAACTAACATGAGAGAAAAATATAAAATGACCAAATCTTCTCAGATGTCCACTCAGTGGTATTTTTATGTAACATTAAAGATTTAAATGTTATGTATATAAATATAAAATTGTAATTGTTAAAGATGCAAATAAATGAGAATTATGTGGTTAAGTAAGCTAATGCACCAAAAACAATAATGCTGTTTTCTGATTCTATTATCATTCTAATTTTCCCTATTTTGCAGAATGAAAATCTAGGCAAGAGGCTTGCCCATGGGTACCCATTCCTGGAGGCTGAGGTAGCCTATTGTGCCCGGCACGAGTACTGTGAGTCCACCATTGATTTCATTGCCCGGCGGTCTCGCCTGGCTTTCCTCGACACCGATGCTGCGAGGAGGGCCATACCCCGAGTAATTGAGATTTTAGCCTTCGAGCACAAGTGGGACAAGTCCAGGCGGAAGCTCGAGCTCCAAAAGGCTAAAGAGTTTCTGGAAACCTTCAAGTCATCCAAAAACGCCCAGTTTAATGATGGGAAACATACAGGTATGAACATCCACTTCCAAATATTGTTCTCACCGTTGCATGTAAATCTGGCATTACATTTTGATATTAATGGTCTTTCAGGTAAATAATTTATTTCAACTTCATCCCTCTCTCCAGACTCCTTTGGCAAGAGTCCCATGCATTGAGTATATTTATATAGCAATAAAAGGCAGGTATTTCCACTCTTATGGATTTATACATCTAGCCCCTAAAACTTCAATTTTTACATACATATTCATGGGAAGTTAAAATGATGGTATTTTTTTATGCAGTATAAAAGATTTGGTTGGTATAAATTGAAATTTTAAGTGTACCACCCACTTCCTATGTATTTACATATCTAACATTTAAATTTTCATATTTATATGCATAGCACTCAAATCCCAAACACCACAGCAAAAATACTGTTATCATTAACTTTTTAAAAACGAAGTACATCTGTTTCATTCATATGTCTATGATATCAAAGTGTTATAAATATAAATATTAAATTTTTGATGTTAGATATGTAAATACATAAGAACTGTGGTATGCATGTAAATTCCCTTTCCTCTTATATATCAATTCCATTAAAACATGCACTTTGTTTTTTCTCCTTTTCTCCTTGCTTTAACTGCTGCTCCTTTTTCATAAACGTACAGGTTGAAGCAACACGCGCATCTCTTCGCTTCGACAAATTTCAGCTCAAGACTAACTTAACAATAACACGAAGCCTGCCCCTGTTTTCTGTTACTTCACTCTTGTTTTGAAGCAATTCGATTGTAGTTGTTATCTTTATTTTCATTTTTCACATAATGGGATTATTATTTCCCAAACCATATTGTTTGTTTATTATTATTGTTTTTAAAGTGGTTAGGCTCATTGTTCTTGTACTTGAAATCAATCTTAACAACTAATTTCATTTAGCCTTTGTTAGCTCTTGTAACTCATTCATAAAGCTTTTTTTTACTAGGAGGATTATTAAAGTTTTGGGGGTGGCACGGTAATGTTCGAAAGAGTCGGGTTTTGGTATGTTTCGATTTGGTTGTGAATCGTTTACGAGTCAGTTCACTCGTAGTTGGATTACTGCATTTGTGCTCAACTCGGTAGCTTGAATTCGAAATTTTTCTTATATGATGGCTTGTACATAAATTTATTATGAAAGCTTTACGCACATATCACTTTTTAAACTGATTACTTAATTGTTTGTAATAAGAAGAAACATCAAATTCTGCAAGAACAGGAAAACACCACCAATAGCGATAAGAATTGTCAACAAAAGTGACGGGTGCTTATAATCATTGATAGAAGATTGAGCTAACGGACCCCAAGCACCGGTATGTAAACATCTCAAGCAATTTATATTTGTGTTACTAGACTGGAAAGACATTTTGTGACTTTTTTGGGTAGCAATGAGTTCAAGGATAAGTTGAGCTTAACATGCTTATAGAGGATGCAGGTGAGAAATATGTTGTAGGATCTTGGCATGAGGATGCCCAAGTCGATTGTGCCAAAGAAAGTCTTTTTTTTTTTATTGTTGTGAAGGCATAAATGTGATACTACCCTTTATAAGGAGAAATTAAATTACGTGAGATAAGAGGAGCATGAAAAAGGGTGGAAAGAATAAGCTTTCTATCTGGTATGGGTAAAAGCCCGACCCCTTAATGAAATATTTCAATCGTTTGTCCATTTCCTATAATAATATTTTCCTGTCCTATATAGGGAATCAGATTATGGAGTTTTTCACTATATGGTGTGAGATGCATCATGGCCCCTGAGTCGAGAAGCTAGTCTTGTTCCTTTGAGCTGATGGTGGATGTGAAAGCAGAAAATGGATGTGCCATGGAAGGCTTGTACTAAAGATTCGTGCGATGCCAGCATTGATCGACATTATGACCTTTCTTATGGAAAATTTGACAGATTAAAGGATTATTGTTTTTGTTGTTGTGGGTAGAACTGAAGTTCTTGGTATTAAAGAATGGATTACATTGGGTTCTTGCATTGGAATTTTTTATTTTATGATGAAATAATGCTTGCTGGGGTGGTTGCTAAAGGTTTTCGATAATGAGATTTCTCTCTTCACTATGTAGGAGAGAATAAAATTTCTTTTGAGATTGGGGTTGTAATTGAGTATGAATTGCACTTTTGAATCCTTGATATGTGGTAAGTAAACCGTTGAGTGTATATAAGATAATGTCCCCTTCATCAATGGTAGATCCTACTGCAGCTATGTTGTTTACCATTTTCTTGATTATTATGAGATTTTGAGCCATATTATTGTTGCCCATCTTGAGATTATGCAACTCATTTTTCAGCTGTATGACTCTTTATCTGTTGGTAGCTTGCAACCGTCGTTGAAGCATTGGTTATATTTCATATGAGATGTTGAGATGTAAAGCATATGGCAAAAACAAAGCAGGTATGGTGGAAAACATAGCTGCAGTTAAGTTTTGATCAACCAAAGTCCATAACTAAGAATCTTGATCAACTGTGTGATTTGAAAAGAACTCTCGTGACGATTGTGAGAGGCTTGGGACGTTGGCCTCTACAGAGGATTCAAATCCGTCAGCATAAAAGATTTTTCTAATTTGTACCTTCCATATAGCATAATTTTCATATGGAAGAGGTTGAGGAACAACATTCTTGATGTTTGTCATCAGTAATTTTGGTGCAACAGGTATGCTAATCTCCTTCATCTTGTTGAGTGTGCTAGTGGGCTATTGCGAGGGAGAGAGAGTTGGACGATGAGAGCCCATTGATCTTGAAGCTGTTAAGCTGATGCTCTGGTACCATGATAAATTCTCAGTAGAAGATAGAAAGAAGAAATAATCAGATGGAAAAATATATTTTCATTCGTACTTAAATTGTTACACAAAGTTGGGTTATATAGACCCAAAAAGTCATAAACTTGAAAATACATAAGAAGGCAGAACGGTAAGGGCTTGTCTGGGATTACTTTCTTGTTTTCTTTTTTGGGTTTTGTTTTTGTTTTTATTAAGTTTTGTTTTCTATTTATTGTTTTTAAAAAACCTTTTTGGTACCGTTATAATTTATATGCTTTTAAAAATAATAAATATAAACATATTTGGTTGGGTAATTTTTTTTAAAAAAAAATTTATATTTTTTTATAAAACAATTGATTCTACTGACTCCGTCACCAGTGGCATACACGAAGTCTTCATTTCTCTACCCTTTATGAAGCATTGCTTGTGGGTAGGCGACAACGGGCGGGCGGCAGTTGCGGTTGGCGGAGACTAGCAGCCAGTTGCGGTGGTGAGTGACTAGGTTTCGCGGCGAGCGATGGCGGCGGCTAGAGGCGGTGGCCAGCGAGCGACAATGACGGCTGGAGGCGGCGGCCAGCGAGTGACAATGACGGCTGGAGGGGGTGGCAGTGGCGACTGCCAGTGGTGGCAATGACAAGTAGTGACGAGCGGCCGACGAAGGTAAGCCGAGGCGACAGGTGGCCAGCGGCGGTTGACTAACCATAGGTTTTTTTTATGTTTTGATTAGGACTGTCATAAAAGCTCGTTGTTCACGAACAGTTCGTGTTCGATTCGCCAGAGTGTTCGTGTTCGATTCGTTCGATAAACAAATGAGACGAACAC
>NEWO01000028.1:3396398-3409463 GCA_003013225.1 Phalaenopsis aphrodite
GATACAATAACACATGAATAACACACAATAACACATGAATAACACGGGGGGGAATATTCCCCGTGTTACTGCGCCGTTTTTTTTTTCTGCGTCGAGCGGGATACGTGGCGTGATTTTATTGGGTACGCACGTTCCTCTACGTGCGTAGTACTGATGTAATATTTTTTCCCAGTCTACTCCTCAAGACTCTTCAAGGTCTCTCTCTCTCGAAAAAATATTACATCAGTACTACGCACGTAGAGGAACGTGCGTACCCAATAAAATCACGCCACGATATCCCGCGCGACGCAGAAAAAAAAACGGCGCAGTAACACGGTGAATATTCCCCCCGTGTTATTTATATGTTATTGTGTGTTATTCATGTGTTATTGTATCCTGAGAATATTCCTGGTGTTATAATAACACAATAACACATGAATAACACACAATAACATAAGAATAACACGGGAGAGAATATTCCACCGTGTTACTGCGCCGTTTTTTTCTCTGTCGGGAATATTTCCCGTGTTATTCAAATGTTATTGTGTGTTATTCATGTGTTATTGTATCCTGAGAATATTCNTTACTGCGCCGTTTTTTTCTCTGTCGGGAATATTTCCCGTGTTATTCAAATGTTATTGTGTGTTATTCATGTGTTATTGTATCCTGAGAATATTCTTGGTGTTATAATAACACAATAACACATGAATAACACGCAATAACACATGAATAACACGCAATAACACATGAATAACACACAATAACACATGAATAACACAGGGGGGGAATATTCCCCGTGTTATTGCGCCGTTTTTTTTCTGCGTCGCGCGGAATATCGTGGCGTGATTTTATTGGATACGCACGGTTCCTCTACTTGCGTAGTTCTGACGTAATATTTTTTCTCTCTCTCACATGGACAAACGCGGGCTCTATTTTCCGAGAACTCTCGATTGGTGTTAAAACAGGATTAGGTGTCGCAGAGATTTCATCTTTTCCGATCGTTTCCTTCAGTGATGGCTGCTTCATCGGAGTCCAAGGAGTCATTAGGGAACAACCCAGGTCTCACTTCGGCGAAGGACGACGCCACCAAGGAGTATTTCTTGCAGCAAACTGTACGCCGGATACTCAAGTGTCTATTTCTTCTGCACTGATTGATATTCGATATTCTTATGATTTCGTTCAGATAATCTCAATTGTTTATTTTGGTTTTTCGTTTTGTCGTCTGAATCTTATAGTTGTTTGCGTAACAAGTGTTTGTCTGAATTGCGTTGATTTGAACAGTCAGCCATTTATTCGTCTTTTTTCATTCCTCCAATGTTTATTATTAAGGGGAAAAAAGTGCTGATGTTAAGTCTCACCTGTTGGAAAAGTGAGCGATATTACTGATGCGGATGTTAAGAGCTAGAACAGTAAGAGAAAGTGAGCAGTACTGTCCTGTCTGAATTCGGATTCTTCAAATTATGGCCTGTGTGTAGAGAATACCCTATAATTGCATGGAATGACCAGCAAATTACCGGCATAATAAAGCTCTTGTTGAAAAATATAAGGAGGATTCTAAGTAAACCTAGCATAATTAGTACCAGTGGATGACCTGAGATCACAAAATGTTATAAAGAGCTTCCACAGGGTTTGACCATGGGGATAACCAGTTAAACAAATGATTGTTGTTTCTGTAATTATTGTCATTCTATCAAACATCAACCATGTACTACCTTTTCATTTTTTTATTCTGCTTTTTTATTTCTTGTTATTGGCAGGTGAAACTGTTCTGTCATTTTGCTTGGTCAATTTGCTTATTGATTTAACCTTTCTTGATGCTGCTGCTGGATTTTTTTATCAACCTCTAACTTTCAGCCTCCTGGATAATTTACTGTCAATTTTGATGTGCAGATGCTTCGAGTTAAGGATCCTAAAGCCAGCCTTGATTTCTATTCACGTGTGCTGGGAATGTCGTAAGTTTTCTTTCAAAAATGTTTATAAACAATTTAAATTAATATTTGGTTAAGATTTTAGTATCTATGGCCAATGGATGGATCAATATGAAGTCAACTCTTTTATCTTTATTGTCCTAATGCTGTTACTTCCCCATAAGTTCTTATTAGTTCTTAATGGCTTTGGTTATTCATGGATGTTGGAATTGAGTCAAATAGTGGTGGAAATATCTTCATTTACTAAGGTTAATTTGAAAGATTATAAGCCTGGGCAAGCCCATCTCTCCCCCGCACATGGATACTGTTATAATTGAGCATTTGGATCGTAGCTATTGAAATACATTATGCTGCCAAAACTGAAAAGTTTTTTCATACGGAAAAAAAAACTTGTTTTTTTATCATGCTATAAGATTTAATTTGGTGGGAACCTTCATCCACATAAAATACTAGGCTTTTGTTGCTTGCTTTAGCGTTGCTCAACTGATTAGCGTGTTTGAATGTTATAGAAAATCTGTTCCACAAGTGCTTTTTAAAATATTTCTGGGAAATTTACATACAGACTACACAATTCTTATGTGTTTACATATCTAACACCCAAAGTTTGATATTTACACTTATAACATCTTGATGCCATAAACCTATGCATGATAAGCTGTATTTCATTTTTTTAAAATAGTAGCGATGGTGGTATTTTTTATGTGATGTTAAAAAATTGAGTGGTATCCATGCAACATGCCCCAATATTTTTCTTATGACACTAATGCTGCTGCCATAATTTTTCCTAACCATTCTAAAATATCTATCAGCTTGCTTAAGAGGTTGGATTTTCCAGAAATGAAGTTCAGTCTCTATTTCTTGGGTTACGAGGTAATCCTTATGATAAATGTTTCGTTGTCTTGTTTAAGAAATTCATCTGTAACTTGTGTATTATTTATCATGACGCGTAGGATACTACTTCAGCACCAGCTGATGCAAAGCAGAGGACAGTTTGGACTTTCGGCCAAAAAGCTACGCTTGAGTTAACTCAGTAAGAGAGAAATATTTGTTTCTTTTGCCATTACCTTTTTCATTTTTAGCTTTTTGCTGTTATAGTTGTTCTTGATACCGGAGTTTACCCAAACCACGACTCGGATACGACAAATTTCATTGCAGAATTTAAGAAAGAGTACAATGATGAATTCTCACAAAAATAATGGATAAATGATAAACAACATAAAACATAAACAATGATTGAAATAACACAAAAGTGATAAAAAGAAATAGCAAAGTAGAATTTAACTAAACATGAAACAGAAAACAACCTTGTAACGTGGGGGATCCGGTGAGGCAGCAAAGGGTGGAGGCTGATGACCCGCTGAAAAGAGGCGAGTGGGGCTAGGTCGACTTGGTGGATGCTAGGAGGGTGTAGGAAGCAGCGGATGCGTGGCAGAGAGGTTCCATGGAGGTGGAGCGACCTACTAGAGAAGTTGATAGGGAGCTTGGTGGGTGGGGACGTGCGGTAAGGAGAGTTGGAGGTCGCCGAAGGGACCCTGGAAGGCTGATGCCTAGCTAGTGGACGTGGGGAGGAGTATTAGGACAGTGGCTACGGTGGGGGAATGGCGAAACTCGCAGCGGGGAGGTGACTGGCAGGCGAATGGGTGGAGTAGTGTTGGAAGGATACCGACAACAAGGTAGGATGGGGGAGGTAGTCACCACCTCAGGCGGGGTACAACCGAAGCACCATCTGCCGTCGGGTAAAACCCTCAGAAGAGGGAACACCTTAAAGGAAGACCCGGAAGCTGAAATCACAGAGAAAATCCACTGGTTAGACTTGAGAAAACTTGCGCATAAATAGGGAAGAAGGGTGACAACTTAGGAAGGATGAAGGAGAAGAAATGGAAGGGATTTGAAGACAATGCGGTAGATTAGGGCAGGGGGAAGGCGAGAGAGGCACAATACTCGGGATGGAGAGTGAAAAGGCGGAACTAAATCGAGGCTTTCAATACCTTGGACCTGTCCAATCTAGCAAGGGAGGCTGGATCGGTGCAAAGCCACGCCCAGTCGACGGGCATGGATTGGATAGCTTTGCGTCAATCCCCCGGGCTTGGGGAAATTTTAACATCTTTTTTCGAATCTTCTGGTTCCTCGTAGTATGGAGTGAGATCCGCGACATTAAATGTTGTTGAAATTTTGGAGTATCTTGGTAGGTCAATTTTGTATGCATTGTCGTTTAATTTTAAAAATGCAGAAAGATCCATTGGCTTTAGGCTTTAGTTTGTTGTAAACTTCTATAGGAAATAATTCTTTCTTTTGATGAATCCATATGAGGTCACCTTCTTGAAATATTACCTTTTTTGTTGGACTTGTTTGCTTGAGATTGATATTTATATTTTTGCTTAGAAATTACTTCCCCAACTTTGTTGTGGAGTAGTTAAATTTGATAAACATGTTCTGTAGAATCCTCGCTGAGATCTGTTGGGGGAAGAATTAAAGCAACTCAAGGGGTGTGATCGGATTGCTGTCGTACACAAATTCGAATGACGTTTGTCTTGTGTTATGGCTTGTTGATCTATTGAGAATGAGATCCTATTGTTGGATGTTTTTCCTAATGAAGCAATGAAGAAGATTTCCAAAGCTTCTATTAACGACTTCAATCTGCCCATCCGTCAGAGGATCTAATGCGAAACTAAATTGGAGTTTAGTGTCTAACTTGCTCCATAGGGTTCGACAGAAGTGGCTCAATAATTTAACGTCCCGATCGAAACTAATGGTTCTGGGAATGCCGTGAAGTCGAACGATCTCGCGGATGTTCAAATTGGCAATATGAGATACTTCTAATGTCCGGTGGCAGATGATGAAATGCGCCATCTTCAAGAAGCGGTCAACTACTACCATGACAAAATCCTTATTTCTTTGTGTTCCGTGGAAGTCCTAAGACACAATCCATGCTGCTATCAACCCAAGGTGCTTCAGGGACCGGTAAAGGTGTGGTCAGTCCTGTATTGAAGCCCCATGTTTTGAAGATATGACAAATCTTATTTTGTCGGACGTGTCGCTCTACATCTCGTGTTAGTCGAGGCCAAAAAAAAATTTCTCTCACGAGTGCAAATAGTTGATCAATCCGTCACTGTGGTTCTTCTGGATGATAGGTTCTCGTAGTGAGCATCGAGGAATGCATAATTTGTTTTAGCAGAACAAGTAGTTGTTCATTTATAGAACTACCCGTGAGATTTCTCCCGCCGCTTTGATTCTCTTGACACAATTCTGATTTCCGACTTTGTGTTTGACTACAAACCAAAAGAACACTAAGAATTCTACCTAGATAGCGTAGCAACATTTGATTTTGTTTTGACAATTTAAAAATTTTAAAGTTTTATAATCTGTGAAAAGGGTGAACTCGGTTGTGAGTAGGTAATGAATCCAGTGTTCTAGAGCTCTAACAATGACATAAAATTCATTGTCGTCTAGTCTCATTTAGTTTTTTGCTCAAAGGGTGACTACCTTGACTTAGTTCAAAGTGTATTCCTACGCTGGAAGCGTCACACTTAACATCAAATTGTTGTTTGAAATCAGGTAAGGCAAGAATTCGAGCTTGAGTGACCTTTTCCTTCAAGTGGTCACCGTCCATGTGAATTCTTTTCGTTTCAACAACTCTGTAAGGGGAGCAGTGATGGTACTGAAATTGCAAACAAATCTTCGGTAGAAGGAGACTAGCCCCAAAAATTGTCGAAGCTCGATTAAAGGTTGCAGCTTGGTCCAGCTTACGATTGCCTCGATTTTTGTTGGGTCCATTTGTATCCTCGTGCCATACACAATGCAACCCAGAAACAGATTTGGTTTGAGGAAGTGACTCTTCTTGGGATGGTCGTTCAGTTATTCAGATCGTAAGACCTTGAATGCCGCTTGTAGGTGTTGTTGGTGGTCTTTTTCGGATCTACTATAATCAAGATATCATCGAAGTAGACCATTACAAATTTCCCAATATGAGCTCAAAAGACTTGATTCATTAGGCGCTTGAAGGTGTTGAGTGCGTTTGATATCTCGAAAGACATGACTGTCCATTCATAAAGGTCATCTCGTGTCTTGAAAGCGGTTTTCCACTCGTCTTCCGGCGACATTTTGACATGGTGATAACTACTCCGTAAGTAAATTTTTGAGAAGACGATGACGACGTACAACTTATCTAAAAGATTGTCAAGTCATGGTATGAGAAAGTGATATTTGATTGTAATTTTGTTGATGACACGACTGTCAATGCACACCCGCTAAGAGCCGTCTTTCTTGGGTACGACGAGGGTGAGGATAGCACATGATCTGGTGCTTTTGCGTACTAACCCTCTCTTAACAAGATCATGCACCCGACGTTGGAGTTCCTCGTACTCTGTGGGTCGCAATTGATAGGCGGTTCTATTTCGTAGGACTGATCCTGGTATGAGGTCAATAGCATGTTGGATGTCCCATAGTGGAGGTAATCCTCCTAGGAGATCGTCGGTCGTGACGTCTTGGAAATCGTGTAGGAGTTGTTTAAGTTGTGTGCATATCTCATTTTTTTGGCCGCTATCTTCTAGGATCAGAGATAGTGTGATCGACGCATCACAAGCTAATTGCAGGAATGTGGCATGTGAGATTAATGCGTTTTCGGTGTTGATCGTGGCCGATGCATTTTTACAGGCAATAACATGATGCATTTTCCATACTTCTTGAATGTATAGGTGTTTTTGAATACATTGTATTTTTTTTTGGTCGAGTTGTCATGGTCTCCTCAGAAGGATGTGACAAGTGTCAATTGGGACGACATCACAACAAACTTGTTCTTGTAATTCATTGCCGACGGAGAATTTGACTTAGCATTGTCGATCGCTTTGAATCTCATTCCCTTTTCTTAATCAGGTGAAAGAGTAGGATTGCGAATGTTTTTGTGTGGCAAATTCTAACTTCTTGACTATTAGAGTGGATACGACATTTTCACAACTACTGTCATCAATGATTAAACTGTAGATTTTGCCTTGGACCGTGCATGTAGTACGAAAGATGTCGTGTTATAGCCTTGGAGGGCGTGTTTTGGGTTTTGACTTGAACCTTCATATGACCAATAGTTCGCCTTCGTCGCCGGGGAGGGGAAGTGCTTCTTCTGAATCATCCTTAGATTGAGATTCCTCTATTTTCTCGACTTTTTTCAACGACATCTTCTTCAGTAAAAGAGACAACGTGGGTGGTGGGGCAATTGGCAACCATGTGGTTGTACCCATGGCATCAGAAACATTTTTGTGCAGGAACTGTCTCAGAGGAACTTACCCATTCGGGCTTGCTCGGGGTGGTTTTCTTGCTTTTCGGTAGTGACTTGCTAGCTTCTGACTTGACCTTGGGGGGTAGATGTGGTTTAAGGTGATGGTTTAAATGTCTACTGTTGACGGAAGGAGTATTGAAATTTGGTTTGCTTCTATTGTCGTTCTGCTTTTAATGCGAGAGTTTGAACATCGTTTAGCGTTCAGTAAGGCTGGAGTTGTACAATGTTGCTAATGCCAACCCCTCGAGATAGCAGGTTATTGTATTCTCCTCTTGTTCTACCAGGCCACACTTCATCTGTGGATGATCGAATTGTGCGGTGAATTCCTCGACCGATTGTTCATACTGTTGTAGGTTGTGGAACATTTCCTAGCGATAATGGGTGGAAGGCATTTCTTTTTCATTGTCTTCATTTTAGCCCACTTAGTAATATTGTCATCCCCGTTGCGTTGTCGTTGTCGTTGCAAGTTGTCTTGCCATAATGACACACTTTTCTTTATTTTGATAGTGGCAAGCTTAACCCGTTGTCCTTGAGCACCTCCTTAAAATCAAAGACGCTTTCGATTGCTTGCAACCAGTCGATGAAGTCATTGAGGTTCATGCTTCCGTCGAATTCTGGTTGGTCCGTTTTGATGCCGAAATCCCGATGGCTGCCGAACGTGGGTTCGTCGCACAGTCTCTTGTGATAGTGAATGCCAAAGCGACATCAGTGATATTCATCATCGCTGACATCATCGCATTGTAATAGATTTAAGTCACCGTCGTGGTCTTCTCGTCGACTCTCGATGTCATGTTCGCGAGTAACATTGCCTTGAGTCTCATCATCCATCTTGGCCAATCATTGTTGTATGCGACGAATCTCTCGTTGTATTTCTTCTCGGGTCGGGTCTGGCGCATATCGATGAGGCAGCATGATTGAAAGTGAAATGGAAGGAGGAGAATACTAGAATTGAAGGAGAAAAGGAAAGATAAAAATAAGAGAAGAAAAATTTTGAGTGGCTTGTGTAGGGGCGGAGGAAGCTTGGGAACCCTAGAATAGGATTAGGGTTTGACTAATTTTGATTCTAAATGATACTGGAGTTAACCCAAATCACGACTCAGACACGACAAATTTTATCGCAGAATTAAGAGTACAATGCTGAATTTTCACAACAATAACACATGAGCGGTAAACAACATAAAACATAAACAACGATTGAAATAACACATAAGTGGCCAAAAAAATAGCAAAGCAAAATTTAACTAAGCATGAAATAGAAAACAACTCTGTAAGGTGGCATATCCGTCGAGGCAGCTAGGGGTGGACGCTGATGACCCGATGAAGGGTGGCAGCGGCGAAGAGGCTTCGGGGAGGTTGTCACCACTTGAAATTACAAAGAAAATCAACTGGTTGGACCTGTGAAAGAACACATATAAATAGGGAAGAGGGTGGCAGCCTAGGAAGGAAGGAGGAGAAAAAATGGAAGGGATTTGAAGAGGCGAGCAACGACTAGGAGGTGCTGTGGAAGATTAGGGAATGAGGGGGGAGGTGAGCGGGGCGCGAGACTCAAGATGCAGAACAAGCGAGCGGAGCTGAATAGGGGTTCTTAATAACTTGGACCGGTTTGATCCACCAAGGGAGGTTGGACCTGCGCAAAGCCACGCCCAGTTGACGAGCACGAACTGGATAACACCGCATCCATTCTTTTTTTTTTGTGGCTAGTGTAAGAGGCATTGGTGTTTAAGAGGGTGGTTGTGTTATGATGACACATCACTTGGTGCCTCCTTTTTTATGTTGAAATATTTTGTTACTTTTTAGATGTTTGTTGGACGTTGGGGATACATTTTGGGTAAATTTTCGCACAAACTATACCTCTAACTTGGTTAAATGCTATTTTTTTTTCCTTTTCCCACAATTATTTTTTCTCTCTCAATTCTGCTTATGGCTGTCATTTTAAGCTACTCCTATGCCTTGGACTTCTAAGTATGATGTCATATACTATGTTGTTTCACATATTTTTCAAGATGTTTTCGTGGCATCTGGTGGTATTCTATATTTTTCAAGCTTTTGCATCGCGTGGTTGTGTTTTTGTGTCACTCTTCCTATTTCATGGCCCCTCATAGTATTGTTGACCTTTTATTTTCCATACTTCCAGTAATTGGGGCACAGAAAGTGATCCTGAATTCAAGGGCTACCATAATGGAAATTCTGAACCTCGAGGTTTTGGTAAGTTCCCTTTTGATTTATAGAAATTTACATCTGACATACTTGTTCTATGGAAACTGAACATAGAAATTCTTATACTGATTACAGGCCATATAGGTATCACCGTTGATGATGTCTACAAGGCATGTGAACGATTTGAAAATCTAGGGGTGGAGTTTGTGAAGAAACCTGATGATGGTATCACTTTTTAGTGATCACAGTAAATATTTTATTTGCATTGTTTGGTTTTTTTTTTTTTTGGTCTAATCAAAATAAGTATATTTTCCCCAAGTTTGATCACATTTCTCGCAAAAAATTCTATCATCCTCATTTGGGTGCTAACTAGTTTAGCTAGGGTCTTGAAAGTTTTTGGCGTGGTTTTGAGTTCAATATTTACCTAAATCATACCAAATTCCTACCTCAATGATTTTTAGGTTGGCAAAACAGCTAGTGCGGGGGTGTGAGGAATTCTATATAGTTAGGGTTTAGAGCATTTAGATGATTGATATTGTTGTTTTTGTGCTTTTACGAAAGATGCCTTTCATATAAATAAAGATCAACTTTTGGTTCTGACTCACTAATAGGTGGGATGATTCTAACATTGATCTACAAGACTATTAATCTTGATAGATTCGAGAATATAAATTGATGAGGCATTTAGTTGCAGTTGTAAATTTTAATTTAAATTAAGTCAAGAATGTTGTAATGACAGAGGAGAAAGAAAATTAGTTGAAGCGAATTAAATAAATTATCCTAGATATTTCTCCACAAAATTTTGCATAACCTACATGGCCTTTTAGGGAAAGAATCTAAAAGTAGTTAGCTATTTTTAAGGGCTTGAATGGATGCATGGAATTTAGGATAAAGATTTTGAGATTTTTGCATTCAGTAAAAATTATGGATAAAGCATGAATGAACTCATATTTTTGGAAACTCTAGGATTTAATAATTAAATTTGAAACAATTGAATTATTTTTTTCCCAATTCTTCAAGAAAGATGCTTAATATGGAGGAGTTAGTATCAGAGCATTAGTTACAACAACAACAAAGCCTTAATCCCACTACGTGGGGTCGGCTACATAAATCCTTTTTCTCCATTGCATCCTATTTAGTGTCATATTTTCATTTAGTTCTAATAAATTAAGATATTTTTTCCCAAGTCTTCCTAGGTCCACCTCTGCCTTTCTTAACATAAGTTGAATCTAAAACATCTACTCTGATAATCGGATCATTAGACATTTAATGTGACCAAACCATCTAAGACTGCTCTCTGTAATTTTGTCCGTCACTGGAGCTACACCAACCCTAACACAGATATATTCATTTCACATTTTGTCTCTGAGTGTAAAGCCACTCATCCACATAATCATTCTCATCTCGGCAACACTTAACTTAGTAAGTATTATGCTTCTCTTTTAAAGTCCAACATTCAACTCCCTAGAGCATTGTGCGTCTCATCACCATCTTATAAAATTTTCTTTCAGTCTAAGCAGTACTTTTCTATCACATAAAAGGCCCGAAGCATTCTTCCACTTCAACCAACCAACTTGAATTCTACTATTAACATCCCCATCAATATTACAATCGCTTTGAACAACGGGCACGAGATATCTAAACCGTTCACGCCTTTTAATAATTTGATCACCCAAAGTTACACTTTTGTCAGTAGAGCTACTACTACAAAAATTACATTCAATGTACTTAGATTTAGTTCTACTTAAATGAAGGCCTTTAGACTCTAATGTAGACCTTCATAATTCAAGTTTTTCTTGGGATTTTTCTTTCGTCTTATTCACGAGAAGGATATCATCAGCAAAAAGCATACACCAAGGTACATCCTTCTGTAAATGTCTAGTAAGACCATCCATAACTAAAACAAAAAGATATGGGCTTATTTGGTCAATCCTCCTTCAGTTCGAACACAAGTAACAACTCTAGTATACATATATTTAATGACTTAAATATATCTTTCTTCTCAAGGACTCTTCAAAGGATATCTATTGGAACTTTATCATAAGCTTTTTCTAAATCAATAAAAATCAAATGTAGATCCTCCTTATTATGTCTGAACTTCTCCATCAAACTCTCAATAAATGTATAACTTCCATTGTAAATCTGCCCAGCATAAATCCAAATTGATTATGAGAAATGTTTGCAATACGCCTTAATTTATGTTTAATTACCCTCTCCCATAACTTTAAACTACTACACATCAACTCAATTTCTCTATAATTTGCACACTCTTGTGCATATCTTTTATTCTTAAAACTGGGGGCCAAAATACTCTTCCTCTACTTCTTAGACACCTTTTTAGTTTTTAAAATAATATTAAAGCGTTTACTCAGCCAAGAAACTCCCAACTTTCCTAAAAAATTCCACACTTCAATTGGGATATCATCAAGAAATACAAAATTTTTTTTGTAGCTAAATTCAGGATTAAGAAGGATACTCTGATGATTCTTTGGAATGTGAGAACTATATCTATGAGGAGATATTGCGGATAGTTGATGAAGCTTTTTTTAGTACGAATGAAAGGACCAGGATGACGAATTAGTTGTCTAAAATGAAGGACCAAATGGCTATTTAGATGGTTGATTAGGTGATTATAATAATAGTTGCTTTTGAAACTATTGCTACTAAGGTGACTCCATCTCTACCTTTCAGACAAATGGAGAAGCTTCCGAGAGAAAACAATAAACTATAAAGAGGAATTTATTTGCAGGAGAGAAGCTGAAAGTTATACAAAAAGGAGAAAATAAGAAGATCCTCCCATTAAAGTTGAAGCAAAATTGGAGTTATCTTACTTCAATGCGGCAAATAAAGCAGATATTGTAGATACTTAGTTTGAGCTTTTTGGAACCTATCATTGTATAGAATTATTTGAATAGAAAAATATTTCATTGTCTCTTTTGAAGTTCTTACATGCTTTAGTATGTTGAAATTTATAATCGAACTATGAAATGTCAATCTTGATACGGCTAGAGTTTAAAATATTTTTCAAATCTTAATTCTACACCATTTGATACAAAGAAGATAAGCCTGAGGGCTAAAGTTGAAGCAGGATAATGGTCATACTATCCAAGAATATATGATAAAATTTTGAATCTAGGCATCTGATCTAGAAATTTAGTTGAATGAAAAAATCTTAGTAATGAAGTTTATAATCATGAAAGTATCCACAAAGAATTGAAGCGTTTTCCAATTATTGACGCACTTTAAGCTAGTTCAAAGTTGTAACATTCGACTCTCTTTTCATCGATAGAAATTTCAGATTGCAACTATAAAAAAAGGAGAAGGCTAGTGATTCAACTGCTAAGGAACATCACAATAAACTGTTCTTTTGCTTCTACAAAAATGTTGGGGCATAAGCTCAAGTGCTATTAGAAGTTATATCCAAGAAAAAGACTAAAATCAAAGGATAAAAAAGATCATTATTACCACTTTTTAAGAAGTAATTGAAATAAGAGTGAGAAAGGAAAATCCTGCATTCTTTTTGATGTTACATGCACTTGCCAATAAAGAACTTGGGGATAAACATTCCATTTCAAACATGAGGTAAATTCTATTTTTATAATGCTATTTTTTTGTTAGGTAGTGAAAGTAATCTTTGTTTTAAAGCTCTAGTTGATAAGCTTGGGCTAGCCACTACCAAGTATTCAATACCCTATAGCTCTAATTTGCTTCCAAAAGTGTTATGTTTGTTAG
>NEWO01000028.1:3455203-3474764 GCA_003013225.1 Phalaenopsis aphrodite
CTCTATTCGCAGAGGAGGCGCGACTTCGTTGTGTGGGAGACAAAATCGAACAGAGAGAGCGGAGGATGAGACTTCGATGCGTGCGACAGAGAGGGGAAGAAGGCGAGTCGCAGAGGAGCGTACGGGAGACGGGATCGAGCTCTGCGGCTTCGGTGCGGGAGACGGGAGAGAGCAAGTGGCGGTCTTCGGCGTAAGGAGAAGGCGAGCGAGCGAGCAGGCGTTTGGGGTCGAGCGAAGCAGGTGTCGAACGAAGTTTCTATCGAGCGGGGGGAGTATTCAGTCGAGTGTGAGCAGGGAGGCCGGAGGAGCAGGCGTTCGGGAAAGGCAGAGGAGGAAGCCTACAAAGGAAGGGGCGATCCTTTCCTTTTAGAATTGGAGCGGGGTCAATAGCCGTTACTCTGGAAGCCTACGAAGGAATGAGCGAGATGAGGGTTTTTAGTGGCAGAGAGGAGAGGCGAGCGGTTTCGGTGCGGACGAGAAAAGTCGACCGGGGACTCTGCTGCAGAAGGCAGGAGTCGAGCGAGAGGAGGAAGAGGAGAATGCTTTTGGTGCAGCGACCAAAACGAGTCGAAGGAGTTTTCCGTGCCGAGAAAGAGAGGGGGAGCGGGATTTGTCGAGAGAGGGGGGAGGTGAAGCAGGCGTGGGTTTCTGGGTGAGTGGGATATGCTGAGAGGAGGCGGTTTCTTTGGCTTCGATCGAGCGAGGCAGAAGCAGGCGGGATGGGGATCGAGGGGTCAAATTCTCAAAGGTAGGAGTTGATTGTCGGGGAGGAGCTGAATTGTGTAGTCATAGTTTTAAAAAATGAATGTTACAAGTGATTGGGCGGGGAATTAAACAAATTCCATTCATACAACGGGCTCAATTGGAAAATTTTAACTCTCAATTAAGATGAGATTAAATGACCCATTTGAAATTTGAAAATTTAAATTTCAAGATTATTTAACCTTTGTTCAGCCTGAGTCTAGCCCGAATAGAACCCCAGTTGAACTTGGGTTGAGTCCAGGCCCTTAATTAGTATAATTGGAAATAAAATTTAAATTGAATTTAATTAAATATAATAATTAATTTTTATTATAATAATAAAATAATTAAACTTCATTTATTATTTTTTCTTAACAAACATAACAATCTTTTTTTATCTTGATAGAAGTTGTCAAATATTTGACAAGATTTATATGGATTTACTAGATCTGTTACCAAACAATTTTTGGGATTCAACCCTTTTATGTATTGGTAAATCTTATTGGCTTAAATCTAAATCCGTTGCCATACAGGCTCTAAATGCCAAATCTGATATCTTGAATTGATCAATAATTACCTGCTTTGGTTGATTCTTATTTGACCAATGCTTTTTGGTTTCATGTATAACAAATACATGTAAATGTTAATTTTTTTGCGTTTTTTAGTTAGATATTCGCTTGTATCTGCAGTTCCGTTTACGTTGCTTTGGTAATTCAATTTATTATTACTGTTGCTTTCAATGAGCGAACTCACTAGTTTTTGATGCTTTACATTCCACTGAATATGACCATGTGAATATTCCCTTTCTTGTGCTTTCACATATGGGAAAGTCTTACAATTTAAAACTTATTTAGTGCTTAAACAGCTGTTTTATAATTTTTTACTTGATGTTAAAAGTCACAGTTTGTATTGTTTCAGTTTCTGGGACTACCGGAGAGGTTCATGCCCTTGAGGAGGAACTTCTACCTTGCAGGCATATTGCCAAAAGGTGGAAAACAATTATATGAACTTATATTTTACCAATTTGAAGTTGAATTTAAACGAAACACCTGATCTTGCTATCTGCTGCTCACAATTAAGTGTAATAGTCCTAATGACATCTTGTAGTCATTTTTTTATTTTTTAAAGCTGAAGTCTTGCTCCCTGTCTAACTCTCTCCCACTCCGGCTGCGTTTGGAAGGACTTTGGGAGCGCGTTACGGGGAGCGGCCGCGAAGTTATGTCGTTTGGGAGCGCGTCGGGGCATTGGCATCCCGCGTTGGACGTCTGACTTTTAACAGATCGACCCCCATCGTTCGACTTTCGTCCCCGCTGTTCGTCGTTCGACCTTCGACCTTCGTCTCCGCAATCTCACCTTTGATCTTCGTTCCGAGGGTTGGTTTTTTAAGGATCGAGCCCCGCTTTTGCTCTTTTGTCTCTTCTTCCTCACCACTCCGCAGGTAAACGAAAGCACGAGTCTAATGTCTACTCAGTGCCTCAAAAAATGAGAGAAATTATTTGGTGTGAATAGGGCATTTTCTAAGAGAGATTGATTGCCTTCTCCTCGTAGCTTACTCCCGAACGTCGGTACACTCTGCACTGCATATCTTACTTTCTTTCCCTTCAGTTCCAGAAACCAATGGTTTAAATTTTTGCTCTCAAGTCTGTGGTTTTCAATTACGATTTGCCCGCATTCAAGGATATTGAGGCTTTAAACTTGTATCATGATATAAAAAAGATCAATATTTGAATGCTGAGACATGCCAAGATATTTATTAGTGTAATTTAAGTTAGTAATTTTGTCTCTTC
This sequence comes from Phalaenopsis aphrodite, assembly GCA_003013225.1. Taxonomy (NCBI): domain Eukaryota; kingdom Viridiplantae; phylum Streptophyta; class Magnoliopsida; order Asparagales; family Orchidaceae; genus Phalaenopsis; species Phalaenopsis aphrodite. The sequence continues at coordinate 3,457,732 of NEWO01000028.1, forward strand.
TTCCTCACCACTCCTCAGGTAAACGAAAGCACGAGTCTAATTTCTACTCAGTGCCTCAAAAAATGAGAGAAATTATTTGGTGTGATTAGGGCATTTTCTAAGAGAGATTGATTGCCTTCTCCTCGCAGCTTACTCATGAACGTCGGTACACTTTGCACTGCAGAATCTTACTTTCTTTCCCTTCAGTTCCATAAACCAATGGTTTAAATTTTTGCTCTCAAGTCTGTGGTTTTCAATTGTGATTTGCTTGCATTCAAGGATATTGAGGCTTTAAACTTGTATCATGATATAAAAAAGATCAATATTTGAATGCTGAGACATGCCAAAATATTTATTAGTGTAATTTACGTTAGTTATATGTGACACTATATGATGAATTTGAACTTCTAGAGTATCAAATACAATGTTGTGACAGTTCTGTAAACAACTTTACTAAACAAGGGCATAATGGGCATTTACTGACAATGAAATTTAAGTAAAATTTTCTTTCATAGTAGTTGTTGTAGCAATTAAAATTTATTTGGGTTATTATCATTGATGCAAATTGAAGTTGATTTTACTTCATTATGATATTCTCATTTTAATTCATTATTATTTTGAATTTCTACTTCTGAATTATTAAATAAATTGGTGTTACAGTTCTGTTAAAAATAATTTAACTGAATAGGGGCAGAATGATCAATTTTCTAAAAACAATTACCCCACAACTATTTTCACACAGCTGTAACAAACAGTCAGCTAGCTTTCCCGCAGTAGCTTTCTGAGCAGCACAGCTGCAGCTGGAAAGTTGAGAAGCTGCAGCTGCGCAAAACAGAGCCTTCATCTGTATAATTCTCTCATGCTTTTTCTCTCTAAATGGAGAAAAAAGAAAAAGGAAAAAAAAGAAAAAATCAAACTGGAAGAAGTGAAGAAAAAAATAATGAAAGAAGAAAAATACTTATATATCTCATTCTCTCATCGCAAGTTTGACTTTATTGTCTCGTTACTTCCCAATTATACTGCAAAGTAGCTCATCCCAACAAAGAGACAACTAGCTTCCCCACAACAGCTTCCTGGGACAGCGTAGCTGTAGCTGCGCCAACAGAGCTTTCATCTCTATCATTCTCTCTTGCTTTTTCTCTCTAAATAGAGAAAAAGGAAAAAAGAAAAAAAAAGGAAAAAATCAAACTGTAAGAAGTGAAGAAAAAAAGAATGAAAGAAGAAAATACTTATATATTTCATTCTCTCGTCGCAAGTTTGACTTTATTGTCTCGTTACTTCCCAATTATACTGCAAAGTAGCTCATCCCAATGTTTAAGTACTCACACGATTCAACTTTGTAATTATAAGTTGCATGCATATTTTTTTTGTACAGAACTCATACATGCGTTTTTTTACACGATAATTATGTGGAAAGGAGAAAACTCATGTGTCTTTCTTGCATATTTTGAATAGAAGATTTGAGCTGCCTAAAGGAAAATTACCAAACATGTTTTTCTTGACCAATAAGTGAAGGAATATCCTTATTGCATGGAGATGGTTCCCTAGTTTGAACTTTGATTGGAGGAGTAACCTCATGCCATAGCTTGTCCATCATTAGAGCTATCAAAAAGCTTGTCGATCGTAAACAGCTCGTATTCGGCTCGATAAGTAGTTCGAGTTTGATTCGTTCGTTAAACAAACGAGTCGAACACTAACAAATTTTTTTGTTCGAATTATAAATGAACCGAACACAAACAAAAAGTTGTTCGTTCGTGTTCGATTTGTTTTGGTTCAAAATAAATAAATAATTATAAATATCATTTTAATATGTTTATATTAAAATTTTATGATATATTTAATAGAAAATTTTAAAATTGCAAATTTCATAAAACTATTATTAAAAAAAAATTAGTATTGAATGTCTTAAATTTTTCGCAATCATTGGATGAGAGAAATCTCATGATATAAGTGATAAAATAAACCCTAATTCTATTATTTCAGTTGCGCTTTTCAAATTCTTCTTTTATGTTATTGTTTGTTTCTCATTTACATACATAATATAATTATGAGGTTGCTTTTATAAGTTTGATTTATATACATTGTATTTAAATATGTGACTCTTCTTTGAACTGCAAATGCATAAATATTGAAGTGAATGTTGATGCATTAATAAATGTTGCACTTAATTCATAAATGACTGTTGGTTCATTAACAAATGTTGCAATTGATTTATTTATATACATAACATAGATGGTTGTTGATTCATAAATATTGAAGTGGTTGTTGATACATACATAACATGAATTGGAGCTTGTAATGAACTTGGTTAAAAAAAATACTACAGTCAATAGACTACAGTCAATAGACTGACTCTTATAACCTTATTAAAAGTTTAAAACAAAGGTTGATTCATTAGTAAATGTTGTTTTATCATGTAAACAATATATATCTGACAATTTTTTTATTTGTATCCGTAAATAATACTTGTGTTTGCAGGATTTTAGTCTCTATTGATTCTTATGTCTGCCATTGTTTCTATGTTTGACAAACGACAGCAATGATTATATTTATAATATGGATCCTCTTACAGTTACCAGCTTATTTTTTCATTACAATTTTATGTTGTGAACTTGAATGAAACATCAAATGATAATTACAGAAGTGGTACATGAATTGTGTTATTGCTGATTTCATATGTGCACCATGTGGTGCAATTTCATGTTGTCAAATTTGATATTCTTTTTCATTATGTCAATTGCTAACATATTTTCTTTTTATTGAACAAGATTTGTGATATTTCTAACATGTATACATTTAATTTTTGTCATGCTATTGGATTTGCCTCATTTAGATGTTTTATTATAACTAGCATTTGTATAAATTTATTTATTGTTGTTTACACGTATCCATGAATGAAATCTCGTGTGATATTATATTTTTATGTTTAATTATTTACAATGTCAATATTTGAATAATCTCAATCTGCATCAACTGACGAACGATTACCAGTTGCAATATAAGATGAAATTGATAGTTCTCATATTGTGCCTCAATATGTTAAAGTAATTTTTGTATGTACTAATACTAAAATGCAAGCTAAGAAAGACAGGAAGAGAAAATCAACTGTCTAGGAGTATATTGGAGATATTAAATCTAATTTCATGGGAGTTGAAATATCGTTTGTTCAATACATTTGTTGTGATAAAAAAATCCATAAACCAAAATCAGGCACAACCTCACAGCTTTTTAGACACGTTAAGAAATGTGATAAGATAAAAGTAAATAGTCGATAACTAGTTAACTTATTTGACAAAATATAGAAGAAGATGAACATCTTACCTTTTTTAAGCTGACACTGAACCAGAGACTTCTTATTTTCTATGATCTCAAAAATTATGATAAACAGCTCATAAGAGGTATGTGTAAATATGTTGATTGTACATGAGTATCCATTCATGATTGTTCAATATATTTGGTTCAATATATTATTGAAAATGTTGAATCCTAACTTTAAAAGTATTTCAAGGAACATTTAAAAAATTATTGCATGAAGGTCTATGATTATGGGAAAAAAAAACTTAAATGATGCCTTAAAGATGTTCACATAGTATCTTTTACTACAGATTGTTAGACCTCTAATCAAACTAACATATATGTGCTTAAATGTCTTTTATATCGATGAAACATTGAAATTAAAAAATGTTATTACCAATTTTATTGAGTTAGAGCTTTCACATATGAAAATCTACATATATTATATTATCTGTGAATATTTGTTGGAGTGGAAGCTACAAGACAAAATCTCCACAATTATCTTCAATATCATAATGTGCAGATTTTATCTTGTAAACAAATTTTAATTATGAGGAAAGTTGCACTAAAAAATGATTAAAACACTATATGTACCACTAGAAATTATGCAATCCAGAACATATTCTGTTTATGTTTTCTACAAGACATCTTGAATTGATTTAAGATTTTGATCAATCTCATCGTGTGAAAATATCTTCAGGAATGTGTAACTAATAAGTTTGAGTCCAATCTAGGGATTAAAATTACTACGATAAACTTTAGAATATTGTATTTGCTACAGTATTTGTTGAATTTAATTTGCATGCTCATAGCCATATTTATCTTATAATCATATTCTAATAATGATTTTGCTATCAAAATTTTCTTAACATGCATAACTGCAGGTAAAAATAAATTTAAGTAGAATATGAAGTACTAGGAATTTTTTTCATAGCATTATTGAAAACTGAAAGAAACTTCTTAATTTTCTCATATTTCAACCAATATGAATTAACTGACAATCATTTATAGTTAATATATCTAATTGCATATTGATAGAAAATAATACGGTAAATAAATGTAGACTCCAATATGTTGATAGTTGAGTTTCATCTAGTAGAAACATCAATAGATAAATACCTTATAGTAGAAACTTTTAATTGTTTTGCCACTTCACAGCTTAATCTGCTTATATTTACTACAAGACATCTTGAATTGATTTAAAATTTTGATCAATCTCATCATGTGAAAATATCTTCGGGAATGTGTAAGTAATAAGTTTGAGTTTCAATATAGGGATTAAAATTACTACAATAAACATTAGAATATTGTATTTGCTACAATATTTGTTGAATTTAATTTGTATGCTCATAGTCATATTTACCTTATAATCATATTCTAATAACGATTTTTCTATCAAAATCTTCTTAACTTGCAAACCTGCAGGTAAAAATAAATTTAAGTAGGATATAAAATACCAGGGATTTTTTTCGTAACATTATTGAAAACTCAAAGAAACTTCTTAATTTTCTCATATTTCAACAAATCTGAATTAACTGACAATCATTTATAGTTTACATATCTAATTTCATAGTGATAGAAAACAATACGGTAAATAAATATAGACTCCAATATGTTGATAGTTGAGTTCCATCTAGTAGAAACATCAATTAATAAAGACCTTATAGTAGAAACTCCTAATTGTTTTGCCACCTCACAACATAGTCTGCTTTTATTTTTTACAAGACATTTTGAATTGATTTAAGATTTTGATCAATCTCATTATGTGAAAATATCTTTAGGAATGTGTAAGTAATAAGTTTGAGTTTCAATATAGGGATTAAAATTACTACAAGTTTGAGTTTCAATCTAGAGATTAAAATTACTACAATAAACATTAGAATACTGTATTTGCTACACTATTTGTTGAATTTAATTTGCATGTTCATAGCCATATTTATCTTATAATCATATTCTAATAATGATTTTTCTATCAAAATCTTCTTAACATGTATAACGACATGTAAAAATAAATTTAGTAGGATATAAAGTACTAGAGATTTTTTTCGTAACATTATTGAAAACTGAAAGAAACTTCTTAATTTTCACATATTTCAACCAATCTGAATTCACTGACAATCATTTATAGTTAACATATCTAATTGCATAGTGATGGAAAATAATACGGCAAATAAATGTAGACTCCAACATGTTTATAGTTGAGTTTCATCTAGTAGAAACATTAATAGATAAAGACATTATAGTTGGAACTCCTAATTGTTTTGCCACTTCTACGACTTATGCAATCTAGCAAGGGAGTTTTTCAAATACTTTACTGACTGATATTTTGGATGATTTCAGGAACCTCTTTTAACTCATCTTGGACCATAATATTGAGGGTATGTGCGCAATATCTTACACAAAAGATAAACCACGAAAGTGCAGCTTTCAAGAAATTGTGGAGATTTGCTTTCAAGAAAGTAGCTGTCAAAACATTATTATTTGCATTATTTAAAGTAATTGTGGAGATTTTATTTTAGAGCTTCCAATCCAACAAATATTCATAGGTAATCTCATATGTAAATGCTCGTATGTGGAGGCACTAACTAAATAAAATTGACAATAACATTTTTTAATTTTCATGTTTCATCGATATAAAGGACAGTTAAGCACATATACCCTATAGTCTGATTAGAGGTTCAACAATCTGTGATAAATGACACTATATGAACATTTTTAAGGCAACATTTAAGCTTTTCTTTCTCACAATCATAGACTTTCATGTAATAATTTTTTTTATGTTCATTGAAATACTTTCAAAGTTAGGATTCAACATTTTCAATAATATATTGAACCAAATATGTTGAATCATCATGAATGGATATTCATGTACAATCATCACTTTGCACTTCCTTTCTTATGAGCTGTTGATCATAATTTTTGGAATTATAGAAAATAAGAATCTCTGATTTAGTATCAGTTTCAAAAGACAAGTTCATCTTCTTCTGTCTTTTATCTAATAAGTTCATCTGCTTTTATCTAATAAGTCAACTAGTTGGACAGTTAAACATATATACCCTATAGTCTGATTAGAGGTTCAACAATCTACAGTAAATGACACCATATGAACATTTTTAAGACAACATTTAAGCTTTTCTTTCTCACAATAAAAAACTTTCATGTAATCATTTTTTTTATGTTCATTGAAATACTTTCAAAGTTAGTATTCAACATTTTTAATAATATATTAAACCAAATATGTTGAATCATCATGAATGGATACTCATGTACAATCATCATTTTGCACTTCCTCTCTTATGAGCTGTTGATCATAATTTTTGGAATTATAGAAAATAAGAATCCCTGATTTAGTATCAGTTTCAAAAGACAAGAAGTTCATTTTCTTCTGTCTTTTATCTAATAAGTTCATCTGCTTTTATCTAAACAGTTAAACACATATACCCCATAGTCTAATTAGAGGTTTAACAATCTGCAGTAAATGACACCATATGAACATTTTTAAGATAACATTTAAGCTTTTCTTTCTCACAATCATAGACGTTCATGTAATCATTTTTTTTATGTTCATTGAAATACTTTCAAAGTTAGTATTCAACATTTTTAATAATATATTGAACCAAATATGTTGAATCATCATGAATGGATACTCATGTACAATCATCACTTTGCACTTCCTCTCTTATGAGCTGTTGATCATAATTTTTGGAATTATAGAAAATAAGAATCTCTGATTTAGTGTCAGTTTTAAAAGACAAGAAGTTCATCTTCTTCTGTCTTTTATTTAATAAGTCAACTGGTTGTCGACTCTTTGCTTTTATTTTATCACATTTCTTAACGTAGCTAAGAAGTTATGAGGTTGTGTCTGATTTTGGTTTGTGGATTTTTTTCCCACTACAAATATATTGACCAAATGATACTTCAACGCTCTTGGAATTGAATTTAATTTCTACAAAAATACTCCCAGATAGTTGATTTTCTATTCTTGTCTTTCTTAGCTTGCATTTTAGTAATAGTACTTTCAAAAGTCATGTTAACATACGAGGCAAAATATGAGAACTATTAGTACCATCTTATATTGCAATTGACAATTGTTCTTCAGTTGAAGTAGATTGAGATTGTTTAAATGTTGACACTATAAATAACTGAACAAAAAAATATAATATCACACGAGATTTTATTCATGGATATGCGTAAACAACGATAAATAAACATACGCAAATGCTACATATAATAAAACATCTTAATGAGACGAATCCACCAGCATGACAAAACTATATGCATATATGTTAGAAATTTCACCAATCTTGTTAATAAAAAAATATGTTACCAATTGACAACATGAAAAAGAATATTAATTTGACAACATAAAATTGCATCACATGGTCCACATCTGAAATCATCAATAACATATTTCATACATCACTTATGTAATTATCATTTGATATTTCACTCAATTTTACAACATGAAATTACAATGAAAAAATAAGTTGGCAACTGTAAGAGAATCCATGTTATAAATATAATCAATGTTATCATTTGTTAGATAGAATTAATGGTTAGACTTAAGAATTTTTTAAGTTGTGAAATTTTAAATCATTAGCTTTCAAATCTTCAATATATGATAACTTGCACAAAAAATATTAGTTTGACCACATAAAATTGCACCACATGGTCCATATCTAAAATCATCAATAACACTTTTCATGCACCACTTTTGTAATTATCATTTGATATTTCATTCAGTTTTACAACATGAAATTGCAATGAAAAAAATAAGTTGACAACTGCAAGACGATCTATGTTATAAATATAATCAATATTATCGTTTGTCAAACATAGAATCAATGGTTAGACATAAGAATTTTTTAAGTTGTGAAATTTTAAATCATTATCTTCCCAATCTTCAATATATAATAACTTACACAAAATTAGATAAGTTTACCTCATCAAAAAAATGAGTTATGAACGTAATAATAACTGCAAGAGAATCCATGTTAGTATGCTCATAAATTTAGATATCTCTCATTTTGATTCTTGTAAACAAGGACCAAAATACTGCTAACATGTGTTATTTACAGATATAAATAAAAAAATTGTCAGATATTTATTGTTTACTTGATAAACAACATTTACTAATGTATAAACATTTGTTTTAAACTTTTAATAAGATTATAAGAGTCAGTCTATTGAGTGTAGTATTTTTTTTGATGAAATTCATTACAAGCTCCGAATCATATTATGTATGTTTCAACAACTATTTCAATATTTATGAATAAAAAATCACTTATTGTATGTATGTAAATAATTCAACCGCAACATTTGCTAATGAATTAACAATCATTTATAATTTAAGTGCAACATTTGCTAATGAATCAACGGTCACTTTGACATTTATCCATTTGCAGATAAAAGAAGTGTCAAATCTTTATAATAAGATGTATATAAATGAAATTTACAGAAGCAACCTCAAAATTATGCTATGTATGTAAATGAGAAAAATTGGAGCATGAGATCTCATTTTTAAAAAAATCATAGAATAAGATACAGATGTAGAAACATAAAACACTTACAAACAACAAAGTCTCAATGATGCATTTCTTTGTTTTTTTATATGTTATATTTGCAAGCAATATAACATTTAACAAAAAAACTTACATAACATAAAATCTTTTAAACGTTGAAACTCGAAGGAATGTGGAAAGAATTAAGAAAACGACACATTTGAATGAAAATAAAATAAAAACTAAATCTCTAAAATATAAAATCGTTAGAATTTAGAAGCCAGAAAGAGCTGAAGAAACTAAAGAGTCTTAAAAAGAAAATATCCATGAAAATAACCAACTCTCTAAACGACTAGCCATCAAACGAGGAAAGTCATATTATCAATGATGTCTAACCTCCAATCTCACGGACTACAAATTTTTCAGAAAAATATGACTTGGAAGAAGACAAACCAGAGAAAGTGAGAAACCCTAGTATGTTGCGAGGCCTTCCTTCCCTTGGAACACAACAAAATGAAAATAGATCTATTGAGATGGAAAGGAAAGAAAGGAGGTCTCAAAGTTTTGCGGTCTCGCACTTTTGCTCGTTGCTCAGCCTTTGCTCGCCTGTCGTCTCTCGAGCTCGAGAGAAACGAAGAATGACAGAAAAGAAGAATTCAAAGAGCATAACCAAAATAAGAGAATTAAGATTTATTTGACCACTTATATCGTGAGCTCCCACTCATCCAATGGTTGAGAAAAGTTTAAGACATTCTATACTAAATTTTTTTAATAATAGTTTTATGAAATTTACAATTTTAAAATTTTCTATTAAATATATCATAAAAAATTTGTATAAACATATTATAATTATATATTTTTAATTATTTATTTATTTCGAACTAAAACGTACCGAACACAAACGAACGACTTATTGTTCGTGTTCGGTTTGTTTATAATTAGAACAAAAAAAAAATTTGTTCATGTTCGACTCTATTGGTTAACGAATGAATCAAACACAAACTTCTTATCTAGTCGAACATGAGTTGTACGCGAACGACGAGCTTTTTTAATAGCCCTAGTGATAACTTTGCAGTGATTTTGTGGAGCTAGATGAAATTTAAGTCGGTGTTGAGTCTTAGTTGGTAAATTCATATCGTAGCTATAAGATACATGTGGTTCACTAAAGAAGTTGAATTTATTTTGCTAGTGTCGGTTGTAGAGGGGAGGAACGGTAAACCATCATATGCAATTATTTGTGAAAATCCAAATTGCTGAGCGACCTTATTTGGTTGGTTACATATCCAGAAACTTTGATTGGCTAAAGAGACAATAAAATCATTCAGTTCACATGTTGTTTAAGTGTTCTACTACTCCAACTAATCTTCCTCTATCAATCAAAATCAATTTCTCTTGGTGATCAATAACATCAATTATATCATCTTTGTCATGCTGATTGACAGTCAATCTATCAATTTGGTGCACTTAAGAAAATCGATTTTTAACAAAGTATAGAGAAAAAAGGACAATGTGTACTTGTTCTCACTTGAATGTGAATGGTGCTCTTGATAGTTGCATGATGATGAGGTAGCCTGATGCGGGTTTTGATGTTGAATCAGCTGAGCCGATACAACAGTGATGCTGAACCTGTCGACCTTGCATGATGATGTGGTTGCCTGATGCGGGGTTTGATGTTGAATCAGCTGAACCGATACAATAGTGAGGTTGAACCTGTCGACCCTGCTTAGGGTTGGGGCTACCGCTCATGGGGAGGGGTTTCTCCCTTCTAGTTATTCTTTATTATAAATATGTTATTTTCTGTATTATGGTTTAGTTTTTGTTGATTTTAGATTTCTTGTTGGTGGTGTTTTCTCCTGCATGGGTTGTACTTGAGGATAAATGGTGCTCGGGTTGTACTAGAATCCCTCACTTACCTCTCTTCCCTGCTTGCTGCCACGCCACATTTCCTTCCTTTCCAGTCTACTGGTTCTGCCACTCTATTCCAAATCTCAATCGGCTGCCACCACCCCCTTCAACACTCCAATCTGCTGCCGCAAACACGACTATCTTTATTGCAGCCCCTATCCAATCCTTTTGTTACTACCTCCAGCCTTCCAACACTCCATCTTGTTGTCGCCACCTCCTTCATCAATCCAACCTGCCTCCACAAAGCTCTCCAACACCCATACCTGTTGTCTCATTCTCTTCTCTGATCCTTTTGTTGCTATTGCAACGTTCAAGACTGCCCTTCACTTGCTCAACCATCGTTCACCCCTTTTGTCCTCGCCTTAGGGGGGTCGTTTGTGTTTTGTGTTGTTTTATTCCCGTTTTAAGAGTCGTCATTGTAATCTCCTTTAGAATTTTAATAGTAATATTTGGATTTCTATTGTGGTTTGAATCAATTCTGATATTAATTGATATCAGAGTTAGCTTAACCTTAGTCAAATCCTAGGGTTTCTTAGCATTCGCCTTACTCAAACCAGCCTCCACAAAAAATTTTCTTTTCTACCCTCTACCACTTCTTCTGATTCTCAATCCTAATCATACCACCATGGAGACAAATGCTGAAACGTACCCGAGAAGAAATATAGCCGGAGATCTGTCGACTGTAGCAGAACTTGCATATATTGATGCTGGGAGTCAGTACCTTCAACTGCGATCTAGAAAGTCGAAGGGGAGAAATGGACGAGCATCTTAGTCCCTTCCGTAGGGAGGATTTTAGTGGTAAAATGATAGGCCACGACGCTTCGGAATCTGGTATCAGGAGAAAAATTTGCTTACGTAAGACGTACACAGCGCTGCGTACATCAGAGAGGTTATTCAGAGGGTATTGGGTAGTTTATATCTGTGTTATATCACATGTAAGCTCCTCGTGACATACATGTAACCTACTTGTACTTTCTAGTAAGTTCCGCGCTTCTGTTTTCATATATTTGTAAGTTACAAATATGTTACAGGAAGGTTATATGGGTATAACGCGGATATAACCCTCTAATATCCTCTGAATAACCTCCTTGACGTACTCAGTGCTGCGTACGTCTTACGTATGCAAATTTTTCTCCAGTATCAGATGATGTCGTGAGAAACGACAGCATATGGAGGACACAGTCTTTAGAGATATGTGGATCTGTCGAAGTTTGATGAATGTATGGATTCAGACGATTTCATCGAATAACTGTATTTAGTTGAATGAATCTTCGAGAATAGGTGCCAGAAGTTAAATGGGTGAAACTAGAGGCCATCAAAGTGAAAAAAATAGCACTTATTTATAGTGGATAAGAGGCAGATAAATTGAAAAGAGGCAATAACAAGATTACTAGATGAGAGAAGATGAGGAAGGAGATGCAGAAAAATACTTACCTCCTCATTATTGTCATGATATGTTTTTGAGACTGCACCACCTACAGTAGAGAGACCTATTAGTGGAGGAATTCACGACACAGATTATTAATAATATAAGTATGAAAATATTAATTATTTCAAAAAATAAAATTTGATTTGTGCATTTTTATTAGTGTGTCACATCATCATAAAATGGATGTCAATTTTGGGTAATTCTGACGTTCCAGACGCGCTGGCGTAGTTCGTTTCGCCGTCAAAAGTCGTTTTGACGAATTCATCGATTTGCGTGCCAATTTTCTCGTGTCGAAAGTACGGCAATATGGGTGTCCTTTCCTACCAAAATTGGTATCCCAGACGCGTTGACACAGTCCAATTTGTCGTCGGAGGTCATCCGGAGAAGTTCACATTTTCACCCGTCCTTTAGGCTTAATTAAAGTCCGATTTCGTGCAATTTCGTGAACTTTGTGTATTTGATGTGTGTATGTGACGAAAAGGTCGTGACGATGTTTTCCTAAGGCTTGAAGTCCTATTCGAAACTTTTCCCTTGAGTCTTTGCAAAATAACCAATAACCGCTCGTTCATAAGACAATGGTCTTGTGCCAAAGATGCTAGACATCAAAGGAAAAAAGGAAGTGATTGGAATTTATAGAAGGGTAAGTCTCATTTCTAGTTTTCTAAGATAGTCAATAGGGACTCCTAGAGCTAGATCCTAAGACTCTAGAAAAGGAAATGACCTCAAAAATGAGGTCAACACCTCTATCAATCAAAATCAATTTCTCTTGGTGATCAATAACATGAATTATATCATCTTTGTCATGCTGATTGACAGACAGTCTATCAATTTGGTGCACTTGAGAAAATCGATTTTTAACAAAGTATAGATCAAAAAGGACAATGTGTACATGTTCTCACTTGAATGTGAATGGTGCTCGTGATAGTTGCATGATGATGAGGTAGCCTGATGCGGGGTTTGATGTTGAATCGGCTGAACTGATATAACAGTGAGGCTGAACCTGTCGACCCTGCATGATGATGAGGTAGCTTGATGCGGGGTTTGATGTTGAATCAGCTGAACCGATACAACAGTGAGGCTGAATTTGTCGACCCTGCTTAGGGTTGGGGCTACCGCTCATGGGGAGGGGTTTCACCCTTCTAGTTATTCTTTATTATAAATATTTTATTTTCTGTATTAGGGTTTATTTTTTGTTGATTTTAGATTTCTTGTTGGTGGCGTTTTCTCCTACATGGGTTGTACTTGAGGATAAGTGGTGCTCGGGTTGTACTAGAATCCCTCGCTTACCTCTCTTCCCTGCTTGTTGTCACGCCACTTGCGCACTTCCTCCTTTACAATCTACTGGTGCTGCCACTCTATTCGAAATCCTAATCGGCTGCCACCACCCCCTTCAACACTCCAATCTACTGCTGCAAAACCCTCCAACACGGCTCCATTTACTGCAGCCCCTATCCAATCCTTCTGTTACTACCTCCAGCCTTCCAACACTCCAACTTGCTGTTGCCACCTCCTTCAGCAAATCAACCTCCCTCCACAAACCTCTCCAACACCCATACCTGTTGTCACATTCTTTTCTCTGATCCTTCTGTTGCTATTGCAACCTTCAAGACTGTCATTCACTTGTTCAACCATCGTTCACCCCTTTTGTCCTCGCCTTAGGGGGGCTGTTTGTGTTTTGTGTTGTTTTATTCCCGTTTTAAGAGTCATCATTGTAATCTCCTTTAGAATTTTAATAGTAATATTTGCATTTCTATTGTGGTTTGAATCAATTCTGATATTAATTGATATCAGAGTTAGCTTAACCTTAGTCAAAGCTTAGGGTTTCTTAGCATTCGCTTTATTCAAACCACCCTCCACCAAAAATTTTCTTTTCTACCCTCAACCACTTCTTCTGATTCTCAAACCTAATCATACCACCATGGAGACACATGCTGAAATGTACCCGAGAAGAAATATACCCGGAGATCTGTCGACTGTAGCAGAACTTGCATATATTGATGATGGGAGTCAGTACCTTCAATTGCGATCTAGAGAGTCGAAGGGGAGAAATGGACGAGCATCTTAGTCCCTTCCGTAGGGAGGATTTTAGTGATAAAATGATAGGCCATGACGCTTTGGAATCTGGTATCAGGAGAAAAATTTGCGTACGTACGTAAAACGTACACAGTGTTGCGTACATCAGAGAGATTATTCAGAGGATATTGGGGAGGTTATATCTGCGTTATATCACATGTAAGCTCCCTGTAACATACTTGTAACATACTTGTACTTTCTAGTAAGTTCTGCGCTTCTGTTTTCATATATTTGTAGGTTACAAATATGTTACATGAAGGTTACAGGGGTATAACGTGGATATAACCCTTTAATACCCTCTGAATAACCTCCTTGACGTATGTAGCGCTGCGTACATCTTATGTATGCAAATTTTTCTCCAATATCAGATGATGTCGTGAGAAACGACAACATATGGAGGACACAGTCTTCAGAGTAAAGGTGGATCTGTCAAAGTTTGATGAAGGTATGGATTCAGACGATTTCATCTAATGACTGTATTTATAGTTTGATGAATGAATCTTCGAGAATAGGTGCCAGAAGATACATGGGTGAAACTAGAGGCCATCAAATTGAAAAATAGCACTTATTTATGGTGGATAAGAGGCAGATAAATAGAAAAGAGACAATAACAAGATTACTAGATGAGAGAAGATGAGGAAGGAGATGCAAAAAAATACTTACCTCCTCATTATTGCTATGATATGTTTTTGGGACTGCACCACCTACAGTAGAGAGACCTATTAGTGGAGGAATTCACGACACAGTTTGACTAGCTGCAGATGATGTGTAAGTTTGTTGAGTCAGAGGAACATTCCATTGCTTGATATCTTGGGGGTTTGAAGCCCATTATCAACAACGATGTGCAGTTGCAGCCTTATTGGCCACCAAGAGATGTCCAGAACTTAACATTGAATGTTGGGAGACAACAAAAATATAGAAAGCAACCCACACCATTCAGACACCACCCGCAGTGGGAGACATCAGTTAGGAGCATGCTTCAGGGAGTTGAGAAGATGGGTCAGGATAAGCACAAAACCACTCAAAATGAGAAGAAGCCTGAGAAGAAGAACACGCCTACTACATTCCCAACCTGAAAGCACTCAGATGCCATGGATTTGGGCACATCTCCTCCTGTTGCTCGATGAGCCAAGTTGTGTCGTTTACTGTGCATGGTGCTGTGAAGGAGGTTAGCAGTGAAAAAGCAGCTGAAATCTAGTTTAAGGTGTATCATATTCCACTGGATGAGGGCGAGATGCCCATGGTTAGATGAGTCCTACGGACTTAGAATACGAGGGAATAACAGTGAATTTACCACAACATATTCTACACGTTGCATTGTGAAAGTAAAGGTATGTAGTCTCATCAGCGATGGAGGGACCAATAAAACCATGACATCTATGTTGATGGTAGAAAAATTGAGCCTCACGATTCAGAGGCATTCCCGATTATATTTTCTAATGTGGTTAAAGGAGATTAGTGTCAACATTGACATGATGTGTATTTTGGAGTTTTCTTATTGGTGCGACATGGTGCCCATTGATGCCAATCTCCTTTTATTAGGGAACCGTGACAATTTGACTGAAGGACTCAGCGTGACAGGTTAAGAGAAACCTACTCCTTTGATAGGAATGGGAAGGCCATTGTCCTCTTACTTTCTACGAAGGCGGAGATTACAGGTGATTTTACCAGCAGAGGAGCGTCAGTGGGACCAATTTTGGCGACGATAGAAGATGATAGGACCAAGATGTCGATCTCAAATATTTGACAGCACAACAGAGCATTTCAAGTTTTCACGATCGATACCTTACCAACTTAGCCACCACCATTCGGGGAGGTCCAGAGTAAAGGTGGATCTGTCGAAGTTTGATGAAGGTATGAATTCAAACGATTTCATCGAATGACTGTATTTAGTTGAATGAATCTTCGAGAATAGGTGCCAGAAGATAAATGGGTGAAACTAGAGGCCATCAAAGTGAAAAATTGCACTTATTTATAGTGGATAAGAGGCAGATAAATAGAGAAGAGACAATAACAAGACTACTAAATGAGAGAAGATGAGGAAGGAGATGCAAAAAAATACTTACCTCATTATTGCCATGATGTGTTTTTGAGACTGCACCACCTACAGTAGAGAGACCTATTAGTGGAGGAATTCACGACACAGTTTGACTAGCTGCAGGTAATGTGTAAGTTTTTGCTGAGTCAGAGGAACATTCCATTGCTTGATATCTTGGGGGTTTGAAGTCCATTATCAGTAACGATGTGCAGCTGCAGCCTTATTGGCCACCGAGAGATGTCCAGACCTTAACATTGAATGTTGGGAGACAACAAAAATACAAAAAGCAACCCGCACCATTCATACATCACCCGCAGTGGGAGACATCAGTTAGGAGCATGCTTCAGGGAGTTGAGAAGATGGGTCAGGATAAGCACAAAACCACTCAAAGTGAGAAAAAGCCTGAGAAGAAGAACACGCTTACTACATTCCTAACCTGAAAGCACTCAGATGCCATGGATTTGGGCACATCTGCTCCTGTTGCTCGACAGGCCAAGTTGTGTCGTTTATCGTGCATGGTGCAGTGAAGGAGGTTAGCAGTGAACAAGCAGCTGATCTAGTTTAAGGTGTATCATATTCCACTGGATGAGGGCGAGATGCTTGTGGTTAGATGAATCCTACGGACTTAGAATACGAGGTAACAACAGTGACTTTACCGCAACATATTCTATATGTTGCATTGTGAAAGGAAAGGTATGTAGTGTCATCAGCAATGGAGGGACCAATAAAAACATGACATCTATGTAGATGGTAGAAAAATTGAGCCTCACGATTCAGAGGCATTCTCGATTATATTTTCTAATGTGGTTAAAGG
>NEWO01000028.1:3487267-3503746 GCA_003013225.1 Phalaenopsis aphrodite
CCAATTTATTTCAGGAGATTCAGATTTCAACGCGAAGATAATGTAATTTTATTCAGAAGAAATCATTTTATCATTTCCATTATATTTCCTTTTTTTTATTTTTTGGACCTAGTTACAGACAATTTCACATCGGCATATCTTAGGACTCGCAACTAAGTTCCTCGAAATGTCACGATGCGTATTAATTTTTTAAATATCGTTCATTTATTGACAACATAGGCCAATCACCTTGACAATCTATCAGCTGGTAGGATCCTCCGGAGTAAACTTTTTCGACCACGAACGGTCCCTCCCAAGTCGGTTCAAATTTTCCTCCTATCTTGCGGTGTGCAAGAATGTGCCTTCTGAGGACGAGGACTGAGTCGCCGACTTTGAACGTTCTTGGGCAGATCAGCTTGTCGTGGGCTTGTATCATTTTTGCTTGGTATAACTCAAGGATCTGCTGTGGTGCGAGTCGCTTTCCTTCGAGGCTTTCTAGTTCTTCGAGTCGGAGCCTGACATTCTTTTCTGTCGTGATTTTGTTGGCTACGACGATCCTGAGAGAGGGTAATTGCACCTCTAGAAGAAGCACGACCTCAGACCCATACACCAGGGCGTAGGGTGTAGACTGAGTTGGGTTCTGAACGTCGTTTCGTACGCCCATAACGCTTCTTGTAACTGCTCGTGCCATCTTCTCTTGTTGTCATCTAATGTCTTCTTTAAGATTTGTATGAGAGTCTTGTTGAAGGGCTCCGCTAGCCTATTCACTTTCGGGTAATAGATGGTGGAATATCTCCAATCTATCCCATGTCGCTTGACAAAACTGTTGATTTTAGTACTTTTGAACGCTAAATCGTTATCTGAAATTACTCTGCGAGGAACACCAAAGCGGTATACAATCTGAGTCTTGAAAAATTGAAGAACATGGTGCGCTGTGACCTCCCTCAACGACACTGCCTCTGCCCATTTCGAAAAGTAGTCTGTTGCTACGAGTATGAACCGATGTCCTTTAGAAGATGGATGGTCTATTAGGCCCACTATATCTATTGATTTTTGTGCTCTTTAATGCTGAACTGTTATTTGAAATGACTTTGCAGGGAACACCAAAGCGGTATACAATCTGAGCCTTGAAAAATTGAAGAACATGGTGCGCTGTGACCTCCCACAAAGACACTGTCTCTGCCCATTTCGAAAAGTAGTTTATTGCTGCGAGTATGAACCGATGTCCTTAGAAGATGGAGGGTTTATTGGGCCCACTATATATGTGCCTCAGCACTCAAATGGCCACGACGCGATCGTTGGGAGTATGAACCGATGTCTTTTAGAAGATGGAGGGTCTATTGGGCCTACTATATCTGTTGATTTTAGTACTCTTGAACGTTGAACCGTTATCTGAAATGACTCTGCGGGGAATACCAAAGCGGTATACAATCTGAGTCTTGAAAAATTGAAGAACATGTTGCGCTGTGACCTCCCTCAACGACACTGCCTCTGCCCATTTCGAAAAGTAGTATGTTGCTGCAAGTATGAATCGATGTCCTTTTGAAGATGGATGATCTATTGGACCCACTATATCTGTGCCTCAACACTCAAATGACCAAGACGCGATCGTTGGGTGTAGCACATTTTGGGGAATTTCAACATCTTTTTTCGAAGCTTTTGGTTCCTCGTAGTATGGAGTGAGATCCGCGACATTTAATGTTATTGAAATTTTGGAGTATCTTGGCAAGTCAATTTTGCATGTGTTGTCGTTTAATTTTAAAAATGCAGAAAGGTACATTGGCTCTAGGCTTTAGTTTGTTGTAAACTTCTATAGGAAATAATTTTTTCTTTTGACAAATCCATATGAGGTCACCTTCTTGAAATATTACCTTTTTTGTTGGACTTGTTTGCTTGAGATTGATATTTATATTTTTGCTTAGAAATTGTTTCCCCAACTTTGTTGTGGAGTTGTTGAATTTGATAAGCATGTTCTGTAGAATCCTCGTTGAGATCTGTTGGGGAAAGAATTAAAGCAACTCAAGGGGTGTGATCGGATTGTTGTCGTACACAATTTCGAATGACGTTTGTCTTGTGTTATGGCTTGTTGATCTATTGAGAATGAGATCCTATTGTTTGATGTTTTTCCTAATGAAGCAATGAAGATGATTCCCAAAGCTTCTATTAACGACTTTAGTCTGCCCATCTGTCAGAGGATGTACTGCGAAACTAAATTGGAGTTTAGTGTCTAACTTGCTCCAGAGAGTCCACCAGAAGTGGCTCAATAATTTAACGTCCCGATCGAAAGTAATGGTTCTGGGAATGCCGTGAAGTCGAACGATCTCGCGGATGTTCAAATTGGCAATATGAGATACTTCTAATGTCCGGTGGCAGATGATGAAATGCGCCATCTTCAAAAAGCGGTCAACTACTACCATGACAAAATCCTTATTTCTTTGTGTCCGTGGAAGCCCTAAGACACAATCCATGCTGATATCGACCCAAGGTGCTTCAGGGACTGGTAAAGGTGTGTGCAATCTTTTATTTAAGCCCCATGTTTTGAAGATACAACAAATCTTATGTTGTCGGACATGTCGCTCTACATCTCGTGTTAGTCGAGGCCAAAAAAAAAGTTCTCTCACGAGTGCAAGAGTTTTATCTCTGTCAAAATAGTCGGTCAATCTGCCACTATGGTTCTTCTGGATGATAGGTTCTCGTAGTGAGCATCGAGGAATACATAATTTGTTTTGGCAGAACAAATAGTTGTCCATTTTATAGAACTACCCCTGAGGTTTCTCCCGCCACTGTGGTTCTTTTGACGCGGTTCTGATTTTCGGCTTTGTGTTTGACTACAAACCAAAAGAACACTAAGAATTCTACCTAGATAGCGTAGCAACATTTGATTTTGTTTTGACTGTTTAAAAATTTTAGAGCTTCATAATCTGTGAAGAGGGCGAACTCGGTTGTGAGTATGTAATGGCTGCAGTGTTCTAGAGCTCTAACAATGACATAAAATTCATTGTCGTCTGTCAGTCGTTTTATTTTTTGAAAAGTATGAAAATAGTTTAAAAGAAAATACGATTTTTTGAAAGTAACATTTTGATTTAAAAATAGATAAAACCAAACGAGTTTCACATTTTAAATAGTTTGGATGACTAAGCACGATACCACAAGTAATACACTTATTCTGAAAAATAAACATATCACTTGTAGTTGACTCAATCACCTAAACTAAAGAGTTTGTGACATCTGTTTGGTCTGCGAAATATTTTTATATGGGTTAACAAGTTCCCCTACCTAATATAAGGATTATATATAGTTTATTTTACCTGGGTTCCAAATTCTCTATAGAGGCAAACCTCTATAGTTAATAATATCCTAAATGATCGGGATCACTTAAGAAAACTCTCGATTAAGATCAATGGTTTTGTTTTCAAGACTTCAAAGTTTAAGTTTCCAAGATTGGACACGGGAAAATCAAATGAGAGTCGCTCAAACAGGAACAGTTATTTTAAGGAATTCAAATGAGCGAAGAGTAGGGGATATCACAGAGTCAGGGAAACCCCGGTGATTTCCCAACTCTCTTAATGTTTGATTTTATGTCTTTGAAATGATGTTATTTAATGTTTAATCTTGCAATTTGTTTTAGAATTTAGGACTTATATTCGCACGATATCTGATCGTGCAAATAGCTTAAAAAGATAGGAGGATTTACACTGTACCGTACAGTAACTTTGGAATCCTAAAGTGTTTGGACTTATAATTGCACAACAGGGTTATGCAAAAGCCTAAAAGTGATATGTGAGGGTTTACATTGCGCTAGACAAACCACCTCGAACTTCTATGGGTTGTTATTTAAATTAAGGGAAGTGTTCGGTGTGATGTGTTTTGATGTCGCAAATCCATTTTGAAGTTGTTTCTCGTCGTGCTGCCCACGGTGCTCGCTCCAAGCTCTTCATCGTAGCACCTCTGGGTTTAATGTCAATCCTATGTAACCACTAGGTTTTCCTAAACAAAGGTATAGTGTGCATCAAAATAGCAAAACATGCAGTATAAAAGAAAATAACAGTATAATATACAATAAAGAAAAAGAACAATATAACATGCTGAAAGAACAATATATCGTGCTAGGAAAAGCAGTATAACATGCTAGGAGGGTAATACAACATGCTATGAAATAAAAAAAAACTGCATTATAAATCACATCTGTATATTTGGGAGGCCTGCTGCTCCTTTAAGTTAGCTATTATTCACTGTATAAACAAAAGAAAGACATTGCTTGGAAAAACTCAAGAAAATTGAGAAATAATCATTTAAATAAAATTATCAAAACCTCGAGAAAATCCTGAAGAAAAGAGACCACGAGTGTTTTGTCCAAAATCCAATAAAACGTACGGAAAATTCAAAAATAGGGGACTACAAGTACTCGGGTCGGGGCTAGGCTCAAATATATATTTGTACTCGAGTGACGTCGAAGGCTACTCGGTCACCTGGATGTATAAAACCCGTCATTCTGTTAGAAGGATGTCCTATTAAACCTAACTTAGAATGGTACTCCTTAGCCCAAAACTGGTAATCAACAGGTGGACAACCAACTTATGATATATATATAATTTATTATTTTTTTGGCATGCATATAGATTTCATGCATACAAAAGGAGAGTTATATCAATTTTTGTAGTGAAAATATTTTATAAAACATTGTATTTGTTCTTATCCGTTTTAAGAAAAAAATAGTTGTCCACGAGTCGATTACATCGTCGGGCATAAGACCACCAACAACCTAAGAAGGTACGGGTCCCCTCTAGTTTTATGTCGGCGAATGATACTTTCATCATATAGTTCATCAGGTCTAAAATTGAGTCCTGGTGTTGTAGGATGGGATATCATTATGCTCTACCACCGGCGTGTCTTTGTCATCATCACTCTACGCCCCAAAACAAAACCGACCTACTTGCGACCTTATTTGATGGTTTCACATATAGCAAAAGACTATATATGAGCACTTATGTATCGGACATAAATAAAAAACCGAACCAAAATGCAAGGAAAAAAAGAATAAAAATGGGGATGAGAGAGAGTAGAAATTAATTCACCCAAAAGATCGAAAGGGTAAAAGGGTGAAGCAAAATCCTCAAAAATGTGACAAAAGATATAGAAAAGAGAGCTCAGGATCCTTAAATCAATCCAGGGGATATCATCTTCTCAAGTTTATAATTGGATCAACGCTGGAAGGGTATCCTTTCCAATTCTTGTTTCAAATAAATTGAAATGAGCTCAAAACTGACCTGATACTATATCCATGACTCCGTCCCTTGTATACAATCACACACCCAATCCTGAACCTCAATGTGATATTTATATTATCCAAACTTTCATGTTGCATTTCTGAACACTTCTCTAAATAACAATTTCATAAATCTTCAAATCCCTTCATGAATTTAATTCATATAAGCTTTATAATTTCTCAAAACAGAAAATTATTAAAAGCCTTTCACATATCACAAAGATAAGAGAAATTAATTAGTAGAGGGGGGGGGACACCAACTTGAAATAATCCATGAAGAAATCATCAATTAAGGCGCACGGATAAAGGGGCAGCAAGAGGAAAACTCCCACCCGAATTAAACTCCAGCCAAATACAACATGAACCACAACAGTAAGGGTCACGGGTAAAGGACAACAAGAGGAAGATATTCATCCTTTACGCTCATGAGCAAAGACAGCAAGAGGAAGGCCATGAAGGCCATAAACATCAAATAAGGCTCACGACCAAAGCAACAGAAATGGAAATCACCATAAGTAACACCATTACAATACATTTGATATACATAAGAGAGTAAATGGACAAGATATTATAGATCATTAAGATCGAACCCATTTTGAGTCAAACAAATTCATTTTCTTAAACCAAATTAAACCCCTCATAAAAGCTAGTGAAAAGGATATAATTCAAGCAAAAAACCACACCCACCTAATGGGAAAATAGATCAGTATTTCCAACAAGAATCCATCTAACGAATGGGCCAAAATAGCATATAATTTCGAACTAACATTTAATCCGAAAAGAAACAAAAAACCAAGTCCACCAAATGGGTCAAACAAATTCATTTTCTTAAACCAAATTAAACCCCTCATAAAAGCTAGTGAAAAGGATATAATTCAAGCAAAAAACCACACCCACCTAATGGGAAAACAGATCAATATTTTCAACAAGAATCCATCTCAAAAGAGTCAAAGCCGCACCCAACGAATGGGCCAAAATAGCATATAATTTCGAACTAACATTTAATCCGAAAAGAAACCAAAAACCAAGTCCAACAAATGGTTTAAAACAAAAATATACTTTCCAGCCAACATTCAATCCAAAAGGAAGCATGGCAACCAAAATAATCCTTCCACATAAAGATTTCCTTCAACATGCATTTCTAGAGGGGGCAAACTTCATTTCCACGCTATCAATATAATGTTTCCAAGTATTTCATGCAAAAAAAATAAAGGCAGCCATACATGCTTTCCTTTCACTGAATCTAACATGTATCAATGCCTAAACCTCAAAATAAACTAAGTCATACTTCCATTAATCTTTGTAAGAGGATAGAGATGCTTCAAAATGCCATCCTAAATAAAATGGAATAGGAAGAATGAGAAGAATACCTTTCTAGTGTAGCTTTAAAGCAAAACACTATAAAATAAATTGAAGAAAACACTCTCACAGAAATCCTTCCCGAGGCCTCACGCAAATAGCCACCCACGGTTTCTAGCTCCCGACACAATAGATCCTACCCGCAAGAAAATTTTGGTAGACTTCTTTCCTAAAGCCTCGAACAACAAAGAAGGAGACAGCCTCTCGAACAGCAAAGAAGAAAAATGCAGTCTCTCGAACAGCACAAAAGCCACTCCTCTCCTTTCTCTCCAAAAATTTTCAACAACCTAAAACAGTAAGCTAGGAAGCCCTTTTATAGGCAAAGAAGAGAGCGGAGAAAGCCACCAACCACCGCTTTAAGGCCGAATAGAACAACTGGGATGGAATCGTGACAATAAAGAGGGAGAGCGTACAACCTCGAGAAGGAGAAAGGTCGGCCAGCTCGCTCCCTATAATTGGAGAGCTGAAAGATCGACCGGGAGAAGAGAAGGTGGCCGCGTGGATCTTGCACAAGAGCTAGGGCATGGACGAGAGGGAGAGGAGCCGAGCGCAATACCTATTCGAGCCACGGGACGGGTCGAACGAAAGGCTAAATGTGCGGGTAGAGGTGTAAATAGGGTTTAGGGTTTAAATTAGATTATAATTAGTGATATAAGTATAAAAATATCAAATATTTTGAAAAATAAAATTTGATTCGTCTTTTTTATTCGTGCGTCATAGCATATCAAACATGAATGTCCTTTTTAAGTAATTCTGACGTTCCGGACGCACTGGCGCGGTCTGTTTCACCGTCGGAAGTATTTCTGACAAATTTATCGGCTTGCGTGCAATTTTGGTCGTGTCGGAAATATGGCAATATAGGTGTCCCTTCTTACCAAAATTGGTGTCCTGAACGCGTTGACCCAGTCAATTTTGTCGTCCAGAAAAGTTCGCATTTTCACTCATTTTTAGGCACAATTTAAGTCTGATCTTGTGCAATTTAGTGAATTGTGTGCATTTGGTGAGTGTGTGTGATGTTAAAGTCATGAAGTGATTTTCCTAGGGCTTGAAATCTTATTGGGAACTTCTCCCTGAGTCTCCACACAATAGCCCTTAACCGCTCGTCCATAAGACGATGGTTTTTAGACCATAAATGCTAGACATCACAGGAAAATAGGAAGTGGCTGAAATTTCTAAAAAAAGTGTGGGTCCCAATTCTAGTTTTCTAAGATGATTAATAAGAACTAGAATTAAATCCTAAGATCCTAAGAAAAAGAGTAATGACCTCAAAATAAGGTCAACATCGTCTAGTCTCATTTAGTTTTTCGCTCAAATAGGCTATGAGGTGACTACCTTGACATAGTTCAAAGCGGATGCCTATGCTGCAAGCGTCACCGTCAATGTGAATTCTTTTCGTTTAGTCACCTTGAATAGTTGGTTTATGTTGATTTTATTTAATTATGGCTTATATTTGCGTGACATAGTCACACAAATCGCCTAGAAGATATGAGGGTTTACGTCGTATCGGACGACAACCTCGGAACCTAGAACGAGTTAGGGCTTAAATCGTACAGCAGAGCTATACGAACGCCTAAGAAAAGGTGGAGGATTTATGTTGCGCTAGGCAAACAACCTCGAAATCCTATGGATTATTATTGTTTTTTCTAGGAAAGAAATGGTTTTGCTGGGGAAGACGTGTTCTGCTGTTGAAGATGGCCGTGCTGCCCACCGCGCTAGCTCCAAGCTCACCTACATGACGAGTTTAAGTTTTCTAGGGTGTCCAGTTATAGTGTGAAATCAAACGGCCCTATGGTTGTAGTCCTCTAAACATCCTATATAAAAAGGAAACATGTTTAAAGCTATATAGTATGAAATGTGCAATACAGGAACAAACAGTAGAATGCATGTGGAACAGTAGCATGTATAAACAGGAAAAATATGAGATGATATACAGGAAGAACAGTAGCAAGTAGAAACATGAACAGTATAACATGTATGGTACGGTAGCAGGTAGGAACATAAATAGTATAATATGTTGTACAGGAAAAACAGTAGCAGGTAGAAAACATGATTAGTATAACATATTGTACATGAAGAACAGTAGCAGGTAGGAACAGGAAAATAAAGCACTGAAAAATGTAAAGCAAACTTGTACGCCCGTGAAATCCGATGTTCCTTAAGTATAACAAGCCTAAATGCATCTCAAAAGCAAAGTCTGGAATAAAACGTCATCCAAGAAATCCGAGGAAGAGCAGAAAACTCGAGAAAATCAACGAGAAGAGACTCAAGTAAAAGAAAATCTTCAAACATCCTGGAGAAATCTCGAAAGAAAGGAAAAGTAACACGAGTGTCCTGTCTCAAAGCTTCGATAAAACAAAACAACGAAAAGTTCTGATGAGGGGGACCGCAAGCACTCGTATGAGACTAGACTCAGCTGTATATTTATTCTCGAGGGTCCACGAAGGCTACTCGGTCACCCGAATGTATAGAACCCGTCACTCGTCTAGAAGAGTGTCTTGAACCTCACTTAGAGGGCTATTTTCCAGCCTAAACAGGTATTCGTCAGGTGGACAACCAGCTTTAAAGTATGTTTTATCTTTTTTTTTTTTAACATGCATACAAATTTTAAACATGCAAAGAAGAGTTATTATTTTTGTTTTGTAGAAAAGTATGTTTTTGCTTGAAAAAGGGTTTATCAAAACTTATATATATATTTTTTCAAAATTTTCGTTGTCCACGAGTTGATTACACTGTCGGGCGTGGGACTGCCAATCATCTGAGGAGGTTCGAGTCAACTCCCGCTAGACTTATGTCGGCGAAGGATACCATATCTTATTGTTTATCAAATGTCTGGATATTGATGTTATAGGAACTTTCTGCTCTATTTTCGGTGTGCATTTATCCTGTACGCCCCAAAACGACTACTTGCGACTTTGCTTGTTGGTTTCACGTATAGCAAAAGGCTATACGTGGACATTTATGCATTGGACATAAGCGTCAAAAAGGACGAACCAAGAAGCAAAGAAAGAAAAGAACAAAGATGGGGTGAGAGAGAGGAGGCACTGATCCATCTAAAACACCAAAAAAAAGGAGAATGGATCAGTTCTCAAAACTTGTATCGAAAAGACCTTGAGAAGTAGGGCTCGAGGTTTTTCCTAACGAACATAAAGGGGCACCCTTGCGCTAATTTTCTCAAACCCTAAAGACATAGGATTGATCGAGCCCACCAAATGTTTTTCCAAAAATGAGATTTAAAATCTCCCAAACTTCAAAAGAAAGTGATCGCGGGGAAACCACCACCGATATTTCCAAACTCATACCAAAATCAAAATTCTCCAACTTTCAGATTAATAGATAGCCTCATACATTAAATAAGCACGAAATTTTCCCATAAAACCACATAAACGCTCACAGACAGGGTCAATAGAGAGGAGGAAGCAGCCACCAAGGCTCTCGGCCAAGGCAAGGAACGGGGACAAAAGAGGTTCACAGCTAAAGCAAGGGACAGCTGCCAAGGCCCATAACCAAAGGCAGCCCAAGAGACAACAAGGCTTACAGTTAAGGCAACAAAGGGCCCAGAAAAGAACTGTTAAAGCTCACGGTTTAAGGCAACAAAGAGCTGCTGCTAAAGCTCGCGACCAGAGGCAACCTAAGGCACAAGTAAGGCCCACGACTACAACAACCCAGGGCACAAAGGGGCTCATGGCTAAGGCAACCAAAAGAACCATCAATGACTACTATGCTTTCTTGGCAAACATAAGAGGATAACTAAAGCGAATATATTTTTTGGGATGACAAACTTAATCCACCAATAACATTCAAGACAATCAAGCCTAGCAAGAAGGACCAAATCACACCCAACGACCTCCAATAGGCCTCACGGGTAAGGACCAAAAGGGGAGGCAAAGAGGGTCAACCGAACTCCCAAACCAAGATACACATCACCCCAAATTAGAATCTGGCAAGATCCAAGCTGAACCACACCGCAAGCTCAAACAAGGCCATCCCAAAGATAAGATCAAGCCCAACAAGGTCTAAAACCGCAACCATCAAATGACCAAAATAGAACCACCACAATCCAAAACCGAGCCCAACAATGGCCAAAACAAACAAAGCCACACCCCAAATCAGCCTTAAACCGAGCCCAACAAGGACCAAAACCAAGCCCAGCAATATTAAAATCCAGGCTTCCATAAAAAATAAAGTTTTAGTCATTTTAAGCCAAAATCAAGCCAAAACCGAGCCACAGCTAAGGTTCGAATTCAAGTTACAACAAAATAGTAGAAAGAAAACATTTTCATACCTCTGAGACATCAAAATATAGGAACGACACATGCCTTACACAAGAACAACTACAGAATTATTGCGAATCAAAATAAATTCATCCACCACATATATCTGAGCCAAGACACCGGTGGGATACCAAAATTGAGCCCAGCAGGGGCCAAAAACAAACCCAATAATATTAAAATTCAAGTCTCCATAAAGGATAGAGCTCTATTCATTTCAATTCCAAAATCAAGACTCCAAACCCAGCCAAAACCGAGCCCAACAAGAACCAAAAGCCAAAAACAGAGCTCAACAAGAACCAAAAGCCAAAACAGAGCTCAACAAGATTAAAACAAGGATTTTTGATGACCTCATCCATAACCAAGTGGAGTGCTACGTAGATGATTTGGTTATCAAAAGTAAGCAAAAGGAAAATCACCTGTATGATTTGAGGATTGTCTATGAGCGGTTGCGACAATTTAATCTTAAAATGACCCCTTAAAGTGCGCCTTTGGTGTCACCTCCGGAAAAATTTTAGGATTTGTTGTCTGACACTGGGGAATTGAAATCGATCCAGAAAAGATTAAAGCTATCTTAAAAATGCCACCACCTAAAATCTTGAAACAGTTACGCTCCTTTCAAGGGAAGTGAGCATATCTTCGACGTTTTATATCTAATCTGTCAGGACGGTGTCAGCCCTTTTCCGCATTAATTAAAAAGGATGCCAAGTTCACTTGGGATGAGAAATGCCAACGGGCTTTTGAAAGTATTAAACAATACCTAATGACACCTCCTGTTTTAGCTGCTCCAGTCTCAGGTCGACCGTTGATACTTTATACCACGGCTTTAGATGACTCCCTCGGAGCCCTGCTGGCTCAGATCAATGACGAGGGTAAGGAAAACACTCTCTATTATCTTAGTCGTCGTCTAATACCGGCGGAGGTAAAGTATCCTTCTATTGAGAAGCATTGTCTAGCCTTAATTTTTGCCGCCCAAAAGCTTAGACATTATATGCTAGCTCATAAGGTCAACCTAATCTCGAAGGTTAATCCGTTGCAATATCTGATGACTCGGCCGACCCTTTCTGGTAGATTGGCGCGATGGTCAATGATATTACTGCAATTTGATATAACTTTCGTGCCTCTTCGCACTGTAAAGGGACAAATTTTAGCGGACTTCCTCGCAGCACATCCATTGCCAGCTGACTCTCCCCTCAACGATGACTTACCTGACGAACAAGTTATGAACTTAGAACATCCAAATGCTCAGCTTTGGGAAATGTACTTCGACGGAG
Source organism: Phalaenopsis aphrodite (assembly GCA_003013225.1). NCBI lineage: Eukaryota > Viridiplantae > Streptophyta > Magnoliopsida > Asparagales > Orchidaceae > Phalaenopsis > Phalaenopsis aphrodite. The sequence continues at coordinate 3,499,414 of NEWO01000028.1, forward strand.
CTTCGTCAGCCCGAAGAGATAAGGGCTCACAGACAGTGATCCCTGGCAGAGCAGGAATCGGCCTAATCTTCATTACACCAGATCGGGGGATGTTAAGATACTCTTATCACCTGACAGAGCCGTGCACAAACAATGAGGCAGAATATGAAGCCCTAATTACGGGATTGGGGTTAGCAATTTTATTGGAAATAACAAATCTCTCCATTTATGGAGACTCTCAGCTTGTCATCCAACAGGTAGCTGGACAGTACAAAATTTTAAAGCACAGGCTAGAACAGTACCACCGCTATACGATGAAATTGTTGGAACAAATTCCTAGCGTGACATTGTATAGGATTCCCCGTGGGGACAATTCGCATGCAGATGCTTTAGCCAAACTAGCCAAAGAATTTGCATGCCCACCGGAGGATTCCATCGATGTTACAATACGGGGGTGTCAAGTGTTATCTCAGATTGACCTCGATACCATACATAAACAAGGAGATGAAAGCAATATAGTGGCAGTAGCCGAGGATGAAAAGGACTGGCGCCAACCGTTTGTTGAGTATTTACAAACCGGAACACTACCAGAGGACAGATCAACAACATACCAGATTAAGAGAAGGGCATTGTCATATGCACTAGTTGACAACGTGTTATACAAAAGATCATTCGATCAAATGTGATTAAGATGTCTAAACAAGTCGAAAGCACAAGAAATTGTCAAAGAGGTACATGCAGGATTATGTGGTGCCCATCAGTCAGGTCCGAAAATGAAAATGAAAATCAAAAGAATGGGGTACTATTGGCCAGCAATGATGGATGATTGCATGGAAATTGCCAGAAATTGTCATCAGTGTCAAGTACATGGAGTGGTCTTACATCAACCTCCAAATGTGTTACACCCAACGGTCGCGTCGTGGCCATTTGAGTGTTGGGGCACAGATATAGTGAGCCCAATAGACCCTCCATCTTCTAAAAGACATCGGTTCATACTCGCAGCAACATATTACTTTTCGAAATGGACGGAGGCAGTGCCGTTGAGGGAGGTCACAGCGCACCATGTTTTTCAATTTTTCAAGACTCAGATTGTATACCGCTTTGGTGTTCCCCGCAGAGTCATTTCAGATAACAGTTCAGCATTCAAGAGTACTAAAATCAACAGTTTTGTCAGGCGGCATGGGATAGATTGGAGATATTCCACCATCTATTACCCGAAAGCGAATGGGCTAGCGGAGGCTTTCAACAAGATTCTCATACAAATCCTAAAGAAGACATTAGATGACAATAAGAGAAGATGGCACGAGCAGTTACTAGAAGCGTTATGGGCGTACAGGACGACGTTCAGAACCCCGACTCAGTCTAAATCCTGCGCCCTGGTGTATGGGTCCGAGGCTGTGCTTCCTCTGGAGGTGCAATTACCCTCTCTCAGGATCGCCGTAGCCAACAAAATCACGACAGAGGAGAATGCCAGGCTCCGACTCGAAGAACTAGAAAGCCTCGAAGGGAAGCGACTTGCAGCACAGCAGAACCTCGAGTTATACCAAGCAAAAATGATACAGGCCCACGACAAGCTGGTCCGCCCAAGAACGTTCAAAGTCGGCGACTTAGTTCTCGTCCTCAGAAGGCCCATTCTTGCACACCGCAAGATAGGAGGAAAATTTGAACCGACTTGGGAGGGACCGTTCGTGGTTGAAAAATTCTACTCCGGAGGATCCTATCAGTTGATAGATTGTCAGGGTGAAAGGCCCATGTTGCCAATAAATGGGCGATATTTAAAAAAGTACTACGCATCGCGACGTTTCGAGGGACTTAATTGCGAGTTTTGAGATATGCCGAAGTGACAATTGTCTGTAACTGGGTCCAATAAATAAATAAAAAAGAAAGAAATGTAATGGAAATGATAAAATGATTTCTTCTGAATAAAATCACATTCTCTTCATGTTGAAATTTGAATCTCCTGAAATAAATTGACATCTACATGCTTGAAATGGAATGCGAACATAATTTTGAAAGTAATAATTAATATTAAATAAGTATTGTTCCTGTTCGGTTTGAATTTTAGCACACTGACGTTTCTCCTGTCTTTTGCAGGAAAATGTCGGACAAAAGACTGATTTTCTCCTTTAGAAACGGCATCAAACTCGCACTTGATGAGGAAAAGGTGGCAGCGGGTGTCATCATAGACTTTGACCTGGACTTTGAACAGGTGAAGATAGACTATGAGGGGCACCTGTTGAAGGTGGTCAATTCATAAGAAACAGAAGGTCTGAAAACAATACTCACTTTCAATAGCAAAGAAAACACTGCAGTAACAAAGAAAAGAAAATTTGGAAATGATGAAGAAATATTGGTAGCCGACAACCCGGCAATCGAGACCATACAGATGAAGTCCATGGTCTTGACAACAAAGGGAAGCCTCATAAGTGCTTTGTTACAGGAGGCCCCAGTAGGCACATCCAGGAGGATACCACTTTCACGTTCACAACGACGCAACTTGAGGCGTCGCAAGCTCTTGATGCAGGACCGTTTGGAGAAAAGGATAGCCCAAGAAGCAGCTTCAACAGATGTCCCAGTGTCGCAGAAGAAAGAACAAGTCCATGACCAGCCAGTGGGAGATGTCATTCCACAGCCTCCAATAAAGTGAACAAAAGCCGAATCAGTGGTTGAGCCTACTTTGCCAGAACACGTACCAGCTAAGCCCCACAAGGATCGCGTCACGATTCCAGCAATGAAAGCCAAGAAGATCAGCAAAAGATTGAGCCTTACACTCCACTACTTACAAAACCAAGGCGATTGCAGATAATCTCAGTGGAAGAGTTGGAAAAGTTTCAAAGGGTTCGAAAGCAGAATTTTGAGCACTTTGAAAGGATTCGTGGAAAATATGTCAACATTCTAGAAGGACTAGAGCTCCACACGAATGTGTTCTCGAAGGACGAGCAGAGGAGCATAATTGATTGTGTCTTCCACCTCAGAGACTTAGGCCGGGCAGGCCGTTTAAGAAAGAAGACGTATTCTGAATCCCAGAAATGGATGCGGGGTAAAGGACGGATCACTATTCAGTATGGTTGTTGCTACAACTACACTCATGACAAGAAAGGAAATCCTCCGGGCATCATAAGACACGATGAGGTGGATCCGATGCCCTTGATAATAAAGAAAATGATTATAAGGATGGTCTCTTGGCACATCTTACCAGTGGATTGTGTGCCTAACAGTTGCATCATCAATATTTATGAAGAGGGGGAATGCATCCCACCACATATAGACCATCACGATTTCCTGAGACCGTTCTGCACAGTTTCCTTTCTCAGCAAGTGCAACATCATGATGGGAAAAGAGTTGCGGATCGTTGGTCCAGGTGAATTCCATGGGCCAGTAAAGATCCCTCTTCCAGTTGGATCAGTATTAGTACTTAAAGAAAATGGAGCCGATCTGACAAAACACTGTGTTCCAGGAGTACCACGGAGAAGAGTTTCTATCACTTTCAGAAAGATGGATGACAGCAAAGCGTCGTTTGGATATCGCCCTGACCCGGACCTTGAAGGGTTACAGTCTCTGGAGTTTTGAGACAGCACACCTCTAAGTGTGTACAAGGGGACTCTTGTCTCGGAGTATGCCTTGAGAGGAGGGTTAGTCTCTACACAATTCTAGACGGCTTATACAAACACTGGATATGAGAAAGCACAGATAAATTACAAGCAATGACTGCATTCTACAGACAGATGTTACTCATATGTATCACTTGATGTTTATCAACATAGCATATTCAAATTATATTTTAATGTACTTGATTTCATAATATCAATAAAGCCTACTTTTTTCCACATCGTGCGATTGGTTTAATGCTGTTAAGCTGAATCCTCGATTCAGTTTTATAAATGCTAACGAATCAGGAACGATACAAAAAAAAATTAAAAGAAAAAAAAATAACTTACAATAAACAACTTGCAAAAATAACGTCAACCACAACGTAAATGTGAACAATTTTTAAAATCTAAAAACGAGATAACCACAAAATTCAATGAGTGGAACAATAATTTAATTTCATGTGACTCTAAACTTGTCCCCCAAGCAGCTTGTCAAACAACATCCAAAGTCAAGACAATCAAAATCAACCAATTCAAATCCAAATTTCGACTCAGCTAGGTTGAACCCTCTCGTTCTATCTCCATCGTTGCTTTTACTCAGTTCAAGGTTTCCTTCCACAAGAACACTGGGTCCTCGATTTCACTTGGAAGAGGTTAGCCGGTTTTACTTACATACAACTGCACTCTTCTCGGGTCCCTAAATTTTGACGTAAACCCCTTGTTGGTGGTCCTTTGACGTAAACCCCTAGTTGGTGGTCCTTAAA
>NEWO01000029.1:12541-25671 GCA_003013225.1 Phalaenopsis aphrodite
ATTCCAAAAACCAAATCAACAACTAAAACCTCATTTCAGAAGAATCAAATTCTGTCATTAGTATGCATTTTATATAAAGTTCTAACAAAAATCAATTTCTGAATGAAACTCACCAGCTTTAACAGGAACTTCAGTCCAGCATCCATGGCCATGCCTTACAATGTAGTTCTTCAGCCTCTCATCTTCTTCAGGAGACCACAATCCTTTCTTGCACTTCATCTTTGCCTTCTGATCAGTTCTCATCTCTAACCTTACAGAAAACTGAAAGTGTCCTGAAATTTCTGAAGAAAGGAGTTCAGATTTTAAAGGAGGATTGCATGTGTGTGTGCAGAAGTAACACTAAATAAATATTCTGATTTAAGAATATCAAAGTTAATAGATATAATTATTTAAGTCACCTAACCATAATGAGAGTTTCTGTACTAATCACCAGTAATATAATGACATCTCCTATGTTTTCATTTCATGAATTCAACAAAACCAGAGAAGAATATGTGGCTTTTCCTGCAGCACAGTTGTCATTATATTTTTGTATATATTTCTAGAAGCATAGTTTTTTTTAAGGAAGATAAAATATGGAAGTCTTTGGAACCAGTTATATTCTGGTCATGCACCTACTGCTATATTTTAATATTACAAGGCTTTATTAAATGGTTTAGAATGTCAAAGATAACCTTCATTTGTGCACTGCAAAGGAAATATTTGCATCCAGCTAATCTCAGTACAAACTATTATTATTATTATGACTATCATAAGTATTATGATTGGTATTACTATTTTGTTGTTCATGGAAGGAAGGAACAAAAATGAATATCTCAGTTCAATTTTATAATGTAATATAAAAGGACAACATGCTTATTTTAAGAGAGTTGTAGAAAGTGCAGAAATATAAAGTAGGAACATATGAAATGTTTTGATGTGGAGTGATTGTTGAGATGTACATGAGTGATAGCTGAGTGCTGAAAGTGAAATAAGAGATTTTAATGACATTTTGTTGGAATACTCTTATGAAGTGGAAGTGTTGATTTTTTAGTTTTTTGTTCCACTTATGAACAATTAATGTTGATTTTTTTGGAAGGAACGTTGGGGAAACTATTAATTTCCGACCTCTGATTCGCCCGAGGAAAATGGCTTCTCAAAGGTTTTTGTAATTTAGAAAGTTTGTGAAAGGAAGAGCGAGAAAGGGAGATAGAGATCCCCTTTTATCATCTTTTTTCATTCATTTATACATGAGCTAGAAAATGATATAAAATAGTTAAATTAATAGGGCATCAATGATTGTGTTGTTGATTTCTCTCTGGCTCTTCTCTTGAATAGGAGGCATTGTCGGCAAACCCCAATGCCTGGGCGATGAGCCTGAATCCTCAGTGTTGAGCTACACCTTTAATGAGAGATTGACTAGTGCCCTGGTTGGTCACGATAACTTCCACTAAAAGCTTTCTTCACAAAGATAGGTGTAAATCATCCATGTGAGGAGGATGGCGATAAGCCATCCAACTTCTTCGATTAAAAGCATTGATTCAATTGTTTCTACCAGTGAGCTCGTTTCAACCATTTTGACAAATGGGCTCGATTATGTGAGATAAAAATCAATTAAATTTTGTGCATATTTGTATTTGTGTGTACCGTAGCGCGCAATTCTTGTGTGTGTGTCTCTCTCTCTTTCTCTCTCTCTCTCTCTCTCTCTCTCTCTCTCTCTATATATATATATATATATATATATATATATTAATGCTTTGTTGTGATTAAAAGGCGAATTTCACTTCTAAAAAATATTAATGATGTTTTTTCATGCATGTTACAGACTTTAGCATAATAACTGTAAATAAGAAAGCTTAGCTGCTAAATATATATGTGAAAGCATAAAAATAGTGTGCTGCATGACGTATGTAAATGCCCCACAAACAAGCTTTCAGCAAGTCAAACATAAACTCATGAAGTTCTGTATATGTCAAGCTTAAATATCATGATTATATGTTTTATTTACATTGTATGACGAATAAAATAAATAAAAATTATTGAAAGAGCTGTTCATGAACATGGAGCTGAATAATCAGCTCCCGAGTCAGCAGCAGCATTGCTTCTCTGAAGTTCAAGCTTGAGTTCAGCATATAATAAACATTTTGCTGAAAAACTGCTCGGCATTGCATAAAAAAAATGTGAACTTGGTGACTTGTTTCTATCAACAGAACTAATCATTTGAAAAATCATAATAATATAATTGATTGGGACATTAAATATTTGAGATAAGGTACAGTAATCATTTATTTCGTGGGCAGTGAAGCAAGGTTTTAAGGCTTATGAATGATGCTTCTGTGGCGGTGCATAAGATTCAATGAATAATTATTAACAGGATGCCAATCATTTAGCCTCGCAGGTCTTCTTCAATGGAGTGGGAATATTCTTTGGTTCATATTGTCACTTAAAAAGTGGTATTTGCATACATACCACTCCCATTTCCTTTATATTTGCATATTATGGCATCTAAACTAATTTGCTTTTACATTTATACCGACTAATGGTGTGTTTGGGGCAGCTTGTGCATTTCAAGATAAGCAGCTTATCCTGAAACTTGCCCCGCGGGTCGACCGCGGGGTTCGACCTGCGACCTGCGTTTAATGTAAAACGGGTACTGCGTTTTTGGATAAGCCGACAAAACGTGTGATCCAAACGGTACCGCGACCCAACTTATAAGCTGCCCCAAACGGGTTCTAAAATTTTTATATCACACAAAAAAAAATATCTACTACCATTTTAACTTTTAAAAATTGAAGTACTTGCGCATAGACATGAAGACATGTTGTAAAATTTGAAGTTTGGGAGTTGGATATGTAAATAAAGAGGAATTGAGTGACATTTATGCAAGTCTTCCTTAAAATTTTGATAAATTAGTTATAGGAATAAAACAAAGTTTGTAAGTAGTGTATATATTATTCCTTCTTACTTTCAATGCCAATTCCTGTCCCCCAAGATAAGTGAATAATTAAGATAAATTAAGGAATTAGATATCACCACATTATTAATCTGTTGAATAGAATAACAAAATAATTGGAAGTTTCTCTATTTGGATCATCTTAAGTTTAATTCTTATCAATTATTGTGAATAGATTTCTTGTAAGTATGTGTTTATGTTTGTGCTAGAGACTATGATTAGTTGGATTTTTCATTAATATATATATATATTTTAATTATATATTCTCATATAAGTATAATTTAATTAGTTAGGTAGCTTAGAAATTTGACTTATATGCCTCATAGTATATGAAATTGGCCAAATATACTCAATGCTTGATTTCTTAGGGATATGCTTGAATTTTATATTTAGACCAAAATGCCTTTAACATATAAAAATATAATCATAAGCCTCTAGTGTAAAAACATGCAAATTTTGGAACAATAGTGATGCTTAATTAACATTCCTCTTCCCAACAACTATTATAAGTGTTAAGTGCTAAAACAACTACATGGGACATGAGCGAAGAAATTCTGTTGTCTTGTATTACAAATATTATTGTGATTGCACATTTTGATATATCAAAGTTATTGTTTATTATGCACTAAAATATTATGATTATATTATCTTATATTAAAATTAGAGGCAGTTGTGTAATAATGGTCACGATTATATTCACATATGTCAAATTGCAATCTATTGTGATATAATTGTTTTTATTGTGCTCTCTTATATCAAAGTTATGTTATGTTGTGGTATAATTATTGTGATTGTATGTTAGCATTGTATGGTCTGTCCTGTCAGAGTTTGCTTCAAATAATTTTGGGGTAAGGTTTGGGCATAGCTCCAACATGGTTTAATGCTTGAATATTCATAAAACCTTGTTCAAATTTGGTTTTATTTCGAATGTCTTGCTTAGAAATTTTGAAATTTCATAAACTAACAGATCATCACAATGCATGTATTGCATGAATTGTTGACATGAATATATTAAATAGAAGAGTTGATTCATTTATGAATAGTAAGCAGTAGTATAGAAGTTATGGCAAACTCAAGGCCACCTTGTGTTACAATTAAGATTAAGCATTGATTGGAGTCTAAATAAGCTAACTGCTTGCTCTATCAAATGAATAAGAGTTCATTATTATTTTTTTTGGTTATATTAGACTACATATAGTTATTACCCCCTTTAACATTGGAAGACCTATATATACTATGTGGTGGTCAAAGAAGAAACTTCTAAACATCATAAAAAACATTTGAACTTAGTTTATATATGATCAAACCATACCTTGTTCCTACCATATTTGAATAATGCTTAAACATGATTCAAACCATCCTTCTTGTGGCTTTACCCTAACCTCTCCTAAATATGTTGAAGCAGGGCATATTTATAAAGCTTTAGAAGGAGGTATACTAGTCATTTTGATCAATATTAAAGTACTCTATAGAGTGTTCTGCATTGATTCTCATATGATCATACTCTATTTTAGACATTTAAGTGCTAACTGTTGATTTACCTTTAAACTGTTTTCTTAAATTGTATTGATTCTCTTAACTGATATCGAAGTATCATAAGTTGTACACTTTTTAGACGATGCTCTTATGACTGTTGTAAGCATAATAAAAATTATATTGATATGTAAACGGTATAGTTAGACACATAGTGAATGTTTAGAATCATATTGAATGATCATGTTAGATAGTACAAACCATCAAGTGCTCTTATATTTTTGTACACAATTTAATTGGCATTCATTTTTTCTCATTATTCATTGAATTATTATAGTATATGTGTATGAGTATTCACTAGCTTCGCTTAGCTAACTATTATTATAAACTGACATTTCAGGTTAAATTAACAGATTAAAACACGAGCAATAGAAGATATAATGCTTATATTTATAGAAGACACAAACAATCATAAATAAGGAAAAATTTAATTGTTTTACTTTACTCCATCTTATTTTTGTGGCTCTTTCACAAATTAAAATGTAAGTTAAATAATAATTTAATTTCTATCATTCGACTGTGTGTGCCGTCTTGATTAATTCCAAGTTCCCAGCCAGGTCGTGACATTAATGATATTACTATAGTATGCAGCTTGTTAGAAAAGCTCACAATAAACACAAAAATAATACATTTGATTAATATTTCTGTATTAAAGAAAATCCCTCAGGACGACTGATGATCTTTGTAATGACAGATGTTGATTTTGTAGTCGTCAACGCAGTTACGCGGTGTTCGTTGGGTCGATCGGTTTCGTTGGGTCGTCTTTAGAGGCCGGCTGGTATAACGAAGAATGTTCGCGCAACAATCCTCTTCATGTGGTCAATAGTTTCTTATTGAGACACATGCAAACATATTTCGATGTATAATATTATTTTATCAAATAATATGTTTTTTTTTTTTACTTAGGAGAATATTCAAAAAACAACTAACATATATGATGTTATAACCATAAAAGAGGAGAATTTAACCATGATATATGAAATTAGAGCAAGATGTGTTCCTTATTTTCTTGGAGAAATATGCGTTGAAATTTATTTTTGATAAAATTACCCCCATCTTCTATACCCAATGCATGTTAAAGTTCATCACGAATAAAACTTGATTTGAATTAAACTTTTTACTGAAAATCAATATTAAAAATAAGTCTCTATTTTCTTAAAAAAAAAATTATATAACTAAAAGGTCAGCAACCGGTTCACATATTGAGTTCAATGCCTCCGGGTTCCGGCTCAACCCGGTCGGCCTTCCCTCATCGGCCGGCGCCGCGCGCAGGTCATCTACAACACGACTTCCTCCCAGGCGACGCCGGTCGTCGGAGGGGATTGGATGTCCTTTGCTTCCTCACACGTCGAGCGGCGAATTCCTAACCTACTCCGTCACTGCAGCTTTGAGCAGCTCAAACAAATCCATGGCTTTCTCCTCTCCTCCTCCCTCGCTCAACACCCCGCGCTCCCTTCCCTCTGCATCCGCCGCGCCGCCGAGCTCGGCGAAACGGAGCACGCAGAGCTCATTTTCTTCACCGGAGGTCCTCCTCATATTCTCCATTGGAACGCGTTGATCCGTGGCTGCTTTCAATCCGGCCATTATAAGAAAGCTCTCAACTTGTTTGATTGGATGTCTCAGAGAGGCCAGACGCCGAATGAGTTCACTTATTCAGACGTCTTTGCTTCATGCGGCGCTCTGGAAGAGTATGGGATAGGGAAGAAGGCTCATTGCCGTTCTATGAAGGATGGGTTTGATCTGATTCCTTTGGTTGCTATCTCGCTTTTCAATCTCTATGCAGAAAGCAGCAGTCTTGCTGACGCAAAGAAGATTTTTGATGGTTTTTTGATGAAATCTGTGGGTTTGTGGAACAAGATGATGTCTTTCTATGTCAGAATTGGAGATATTCCGTCAGCAAGAAAGCTGTTTGACGAAATGGCAGTTAAAGATACGGTGTCTTGGAACACGATGCTTTCAGGCTGTGTGAGAGTGAAGCAGGTGGAGAGGGCAAAGAATTTGTTTCAGAAAATGCCGGAAAGGAATGTTTTTTCTTATACAGTAATGGTGGGAGCTTTGGCTGATGCAGGAGATCTCATAGGAGCTAGAAGACTGTTTGATGAAATTCCTGAAAGCAATGTGGCGTCTTGGAATTGCATGCTATCAGCTTACTCACAGAGTGGGAGGTTTAAGCAGGCATTGGATCTCTTCCTTCAGATGCAATCAACAGTCATTCAACCAGATGGATTCACCTTCGTCTCAGCTTTATCAGCTTGTGCTCATCTGGGAGATTTGAAAACTGGTAAGTGGATTCATTTTCATCTAATACAAAACTGGCTAACCTTTGGAGCCATTGTTGGCACTGCACTTATGGAAATGTACGCCAAATGTGGGGATATAGACTCTGCATTCAGAGTCTTCATCAAAACATCAAAGAAAGATGTGTTTTGCTGGAACGTGATGATTAAATCCCTCGCGACGCACGGAAGGGCGAACGCTGCGTTGCAGCTTTTTGCTTCCATGAGGAAATTGAAACTCCAGCTCAATGACTTTACCTTAATGGGCGTGCTCTTCGCTTGCAGTCATGGAGGTTTGGTTGAAGACGGCCGTAGAATCTTTGAATCCATGGAAAGGGAGCTTAAGATGAAACCGAGGATGGAGCATTATGGTTGTTTGATTGATTTGCTCTGTCGTGCAGGGCGGGTTGAAGAAGCTTATGAGATGGTGAAGCAGATGCCTCACAAGCCTGACGTTTTGGTGTGGGGAGCTTTGCTTGGAGGTTGCAGAGAAGGAAATGAGACTGCTTTGGCGGAGCAAGTGATGAAAAGGATTGATGAGGTTGATGGTAATGGAAGTGGAGCTTATGTCAAATATGTATGCGGCTTCGAGTCAGTGGGGTGAGGCGCAGAGAGCCAGAGAGAAGATGAAGGAGAGAAGGATTTGGAAGACTGCTGGTTGCAGTATTCTTGTTGATGCTTCTGCTGTTTAGATAAGTCTTCTCTTTTTCTGAAAAATAAACTCCTGCTTTCTCCATTGATCTTATTATGTGTTCTGAAATAAGTGGATTCTGCAATGGTTTTTGTCATTGAAGCAGGAGAGTTCTGAAATGTAGAATTATGAAGCCTCAAAATCATTTTTGTCATTGGCTACGTAACTCTCAGTTCCTATGTATTTACATATTTAACACCTAAACTTCTGATTTTACATACATGCTGCCTTAACTATGCATAAAATGGTTAATTTCATTTTCTTTGAAAGTTAAAGTGGTTGTATTTTTATGTGATTGAATTTGGTTGGTATAAATGTGAGAAGTAAAGTTTAGAGTTAGATATGTAAATAGATAAGGATGGAGTGGAATCTCCTGGTCAAAAAGCATTTTGGCCCCCCTTTTTTTTTCTTGTTGTAAGCTTCTTGTAGGATATTTTTATTTTGGCAATAATTGTGGTGAAGTAGCTAGAGCTTAATTCTACAAGGGAATTTTAATTGACTTGAGTTCCAATTGGGTGCATTAGTACATTTATTTTGCATGAACTTGTTTCTTGAGATTGTAGTCCTAATGTTTGTTCATGTTGTTGTGAGTTTCATTAAGTTGTCTACCTATGAAAGATTAAATCAGTAGCTGAAGAATTTAGTTCTAACATCGTTGTTCATAGATATGTTATTATGTGGAGTCTGATTGTGTTGATCAAGTATTCACTCATAGCCATCAGTTGCGCCGATCAAACTTAGTAGTGAGTTTGTTGAGAGAGTACTAGGGGGTGTTCAAAATTTTTTTTTTCTATACCTAGCACCGCAGCGCCCAATCCATGTTTTAGAATTCGAGAGTATGACAATCCAAAGCTTGTAAGACAGCGCTGCAACTCCCCAGAGCTAAGACCAACAGCTCCGCGGCGCCCAATCTAGATTTAGAACTCGAGAGCGTGATAATGCAGCGCCCCAATGCCCATTGGAGCGCCGCAATACCATATCATGGCACCCCAACTCCCACGACTAAATTTTAGTCAGTGTTCTCCGATTAAAATTTTGGTTCGCCGTGCGATTTCGATTTCTCTTGTGCTTAGGAGAGGAGAGGAGTGTCCCGAAGTGTTCCAAAGTTTGGAGAGACTTAAGTGTGGTGTAATTTGTACCTCATTTTATTGATAATGGATCTCTTAAGTGTGATTTGGCTCTGTGATTCTTTCCCGTTCTCACTTCTCAAGTTTTTCATGGTAAATCTTGTTTGATTCATGTTTTATGTGTTTTTTGTTTTGTGCATTTATGTTCAAAAATTAGCTTTGTGTCTCTCGAATTTATACTCCCCTCTCCAACAAGAAACTGTTGAAATTTTAGAAGTTAAAATATCTACGCAACTGAGCTGTGAATATCAAGCTAAAAAGTTTTTGTTTGATATTGATTTTTCTAATGAATTAATAGAAAAGTTTGGCGAGATATGCTTGCGTTCAAATTCATTTTTAATATAAATATTTATGATTAGTAATCCTGTATCAATGCAATTTTTACTTCTTTGGCCTGAGATTATACTTACACTCTCACGTGTCTTAATGATGATAATGATTGATTAATGCCTAATTAGGTAAGTTAAACTAATAGATTAATGAGTAGTTGCTACATTGTTTATTAAACTAATTAATTTCTTAATCGATTGCTTCCTGTAACATTTTCTTTCGTTTTTTTAAAATATGAATTGGCAATTAATTAGCATCATTATCATTGATCATTCTATGACTAATTTATTATTCTAACATTTTTAAAGACTAATTTGCATATTCAGCAATGCTAATTTTATATCTCAATTATTAATTAAAGCTTACCTAATTTGGCATAGTATTCTTCTTAATAATAAATTATATAATGATTATTATATTAATCTTTCTTAATCATTCATTCACAACTATTAATCCAAGCCATCCCTAATTGACTTAACTTATTGGATAAGCTTATAAGCTTAAATATTAGTTAATGTTAACTTCACTCAAATGTGTTAGCTTAATTAATCTATTGCTAGTTATTCTGATTAACTATCATAGTTATGCTATTATTTCTAATTAATTTAATTAATCTCTAGTTAATTGATTTGTGTATTAATTTTATATTAACTTCCAAGTAATCCTGCAATTATGCTGTAGACTAATAACAATACTAAATAATAGAAACCATGCAAATGTTTATTTATGATATAATCCACAGGACAGATTGATTATTTTGTTAATTTAAAAGCTGTAATTGATTATAGAAAATGTTTATAGGTTTTTTTGTGTGTAATTTTCTTAAGAATCATTAGCCAGCGCTTGGCACTCCAATCAAACAACGTCTAGAAATTCATTTATTTTAGATCATAAGAATACAAGGTCATCATTTATTTTCAAAATTCATTTTTCATTTGTTTTAGTTCTTATATTGGGTTATAATGTCCGGTGAACATTAAGAATTAGATCAACTCCGTTACAATAAATGTTTTCCTTATTTATAGAGGTTTTAGTGTAACAAACAAAATGACATTTCTACCCCTTATCTGGATGGTGCTCATAAAGATCTGTGGGTGGTTAATCAACATCTAGTTGTCTTTTATCACCGTCGACTTTGCTCAGTCGGACATACTCAAAAGGTCTATCTTGAGTTGGATATTTAACCTCTGTGGGGGGCAGTTCCATCTGAAGATGCTTATGAGGCGGACTCTTTCATTGAGTTGACTTGCATGCGGGGTAAATTCATATATCATTTCGGTATCCCTTATTGTGGGTTAAATATTGAGGGTTTGAACATCATTTTGATGAATATTTAGATGGGTTGACTTGTCGATAGTGAATAGTCATCTTCAACCACCTTTTGGCTCAGTTGTCTCGGTGGCTATTACGGCCTCCTTGCAAAGGGTCTTCTTTTATCGTACTTCCTTCCACTGTGCCTTTGGATTCTTGTGAGATCAAAACTGACACATTTGTGATATACATATTTTAGTTCCTCGATTATCTTGTTTCTTGAAAGTGATGTTACAGCAAGGATGAGAGAATTAAATGCAAAAGGTAAATCATTTAATTTTATTTAACGACTAAATATTTGGACTCCTTTCATTTTGGAGCTCCTGATTTCAATAAATAGGGCGATTGGATGTATTTCCATGTCTACTTCATTTCGCGCCCTTCGCCGTTCAGGCAGCTCGCCTCTCATGCCTTTGTTTGATTTTGTCATGGACAAGCTCACAAAGTCTCTGGTCGGTGTTCCCTCAAAAAATCTGATTTGCCCCGTGTTTGTCAAGGCAAAATAATGGAATCGTCCAGAAGGGTAGAGAAAGAGATCTATAGTGAAGAAAAGACATACACAACCGGATCAGGTGGGCTTGCCTGATTTAATCCTAGCACCATAATGAAAGATGTGCGACCGACTGACATGTTCTTAAATTTGGTATAAAATGTTTGTAAATGTTTGCATTTCATACGAAGATGTTACATTTTGAGGAAGGTTTTTGTGTTGTTTTGTAGGTTGCAGCGAAAACTTGATCAAACAAGACTCAAAAAGATAAAAAAGGAGAAAATTGTGGTCTAGTGCTTAGGTGCAAGGCCAGTGGCGCCTAGGCGCCAGTCCATTTCCAAGAGAGCAAAATTGTCTAGAACATAGAAAGTAGGTGTTGCCTATGCAGTGCTTGTGTTACACACTGACGCTTAAAGACCGCAATACTAGTGCTTAGGCACCGGAAGATCAAAAATTCAAGCTAAGTGAGTGGCGCCTATGTGTCAACAACTGACCTTCTAGGCACCATAACCCAAAATTGAGCAGTTCAAACTTCAATTCGCTTGGGGAAAATATAAAAGGCACGAGCACAAAATTAGGGGGGGGGGGAGAGGAATTGGAGGAAAAGGCCAAAGGTCTTGCAAAGAGATTAGAAGAGAAGAAAAGAGAGATATTGGGAGGGCTGAGAGAATTGATCTTTTGCTATTAGTGTCATCTTCAAATTGCTTGTGAAGGACATAAATATAATTACATTGTATTTTCTTCAGAACTTCTTTGTGAAGACTTGGATCTTGATGTTTATGAAAAGTAGTAAGGTTTTTTTATGAGATTTTTCATGAATATTGAGTAGTCTACTTGTTTCTCTCTTAAATTGATACGGTGATTAGAAATGACTAAGAATTTCAGATTGTTTGGGGCTTTGATTGGAAATTAGAAGTTTTGTGTTAACTTGAGAACTTAATTTGCTTTCTACTTAGCCAATTGATTGTTAAAACCTTTCGTGAATATTTAATATCCAGAAGGATTCTTTATTGAACGAAAGAGTTAACCACATGAACTCATTGAAATATGGATATTGCCAATGGATTTATGCAATATTCTAGGAGATATTTTCTTTTGAGCAGATCAAGAGTTGTAGTCAACTAAACTTGAGACTGTTAATCTTCCTTAGACCACCGGAAAGGGATAATAAATAATATTTTTCTGGAATGATAATATTTTTGAATCTAATCCTTAGTTTTATCCATCATTTGATCAATTAAAGAGAAAAACTCTTAACACCCGACTTTCTAAAAGAATCTTTTTGCTTATTAGAATAGACCTGTTTTTCATAACTTTAGGATAGGTTTTAAATTGAACTTGGAAATCAAACTTTTCAGTCTTAGATTGATAATTATAGGCTAGAAATTTTCTTAATATTGTTCCTCTCATTCCCTGTGGGATCGACAATCAGAATTCAACTCGATACTACTAATACACCATATATACCTGTGTCAGCCGTCTCTGCTTCATAGCACTTGGTGCATGCTGATCCAATATTTCAACCACCTGTTACGACACATGACTCTCTTACCGGTTTGACCACTCAAGTGGCTTCTTGGGGGCTTCCACCGCTTCCATCAGTGCTCCCTGATGAGCTTGTAGTGTCTAAATTGATTTGCTTCCTAGGTATGAGAAAATTTTATTCTGTTTTAGGCGTATGTTCTTCGAATTTCGGATTAAGTAATTGTGATGTAGATATTTCAATCCAACCAAGTTTAAACAAGGCTACGATTGGACGATTGAAAAGGGTAGAGTGTGCGGAGGGTGGGAGTTGTCGACTCTCCAATGAGAAAGGTGGGGTTGACTTCCCTGACAATCCTTTACTTCTCCTTCAGGCACGCGGTGAAAGCTGTAGAGGGGGTTCGGTCATCTCACAGATTGTTAGTTTGTCGTCCGGATAAGATCGAAACTTCCCTCATTTGGATGGCCGATACTTAGCGAGATGAGGAGATATTTGAATTACTGACTTGCATGTCTCGGCCAAAGCGACGTCTCATTCCCTCGTAAAATGGTTTATCTCTGATTGATTTTCGGAACTCTATTGTAATTCTTAAGTACTATTCTGAAATAAAGATGTTTCTTTTTCTCATTATAATAGGTTTTCTTGTTCTTTGAGTTGCCATCCCTGTATTAAAGCTTATCACAATTTTCACTTACAAATTGGAGATCTAAAGGTCATATGAGGTCACATGAAAGTATGGTGCTTTGAATTGAGATGTCTCTCTTTCACAGATTATTTTTTCCCGGCTCTATTGAACTCATCCTTCTTAGCGTAAAGTGATTCATTGGAGGTTTCTGCAACTCCAAATCTCAATGGGAAGTCTATGCACAACTCCTCTCTTCTTAGCATATTAACGTTGTTATTCTTGATTAATAACTATGTTATATTCAATCAATCAAATTCACGTTCCACATCCTC
>NEWO01000029.1:26213-50468 GCA_003013225.1 Phalaenopsis aphrodite
ATATCTTGCCAAATTGAACAACTGAAGAGTAAGAGCTGCCAAATACAAGTTGCGGAGTGCGATACGAGCCACAATTCCGCTACCACAACCAGCTAACCCATTCACCAAGAAGGCTAGGTCCATCTCATTGACTAAGAATTTGACTTAGTTGAAAATTGCAACTCACTCTAATATTGAATTGCTTAGTGATAAATTACTTTGATGATCGAGTAGATTGATGTGTGTGTATTGAAAATACAAATGATGTGTCTAAAATGTGTTAGAGAGGCATGGCACACATGCATGCATGTTTTGAATGCATTAAACATTACATATTATTTTATCATACAATGTCAGTGTGCATCGTATATAAGAGTTTTTAAAAATGTTCTTCTACATACCACAAAATAGGGGAAATGTCAATATCATTATTGATTTTCTTTGAACTGAAAGGGGATGAAGTAGTTGAATGTCACCATCATTGAGATTTATTAGAGGAGTGTATATGAATGATGAAGACAAGTCGCAATGACCGCGACCAACATCAATAAAAGTTCAAAGATGATACGAATCACAGTGATCGCAACCAACATCAATAAAAGTTCAACGTTGATACAAAGGGACTTCAACTACATTGAAATAAATTTTTATAAGTGAAAGGCCTCAAAATGTTGACATCCATCACCGTAAGACGATCAACAATAAGGGACGACTAAGACAATGGTAGAGTATTGTCGTATTTAATGAGAAAAAGGGCTTGAAAGCAAGAAGGCATGAGAATATCATAGTGGGTATTAGTGGGAGGAAGAATGAAGATGAGCTAGAATAGGACATGTCCAATATTGCTTGGTATGATTTAGGGATTCACACATTTACTCATTTCTCCTACTTTCTTATGTTAATATCATTTAAATTTAAAAATATATATAATAAAAACATTAAATTTTATTTATATTAACTTATAATTTTTTGTCGATTTGATATATCATGTATATATATATATATATATGAATTTATTAGCTATTTTCATCTTACATTTATAAGAAAGATTTACATACATACCACTAAATTCATTTGTATTTATATATTTAGCACCTAAACTTTAAATTTTGCGTACATACCGCCTGTGTTTCAATTTTTGTAAGTCTGGCGGTATTTTTTTATGTGATATGAAAGATTTCGATGGTATAAATGTAATAATTAAAGTTTAGGTGCTTGGTATGTAATTACATAAAATTTAGCTACTATCCAATTTATCGTGCACCACATTTAATAAAAGAAGGAACAATTATATGCATATTACTCATATTCTAACAATTAATAAATTTAACATTTTTTATTTTTTTTAATATTATCACTTAAATATTAAATTTTACATAGAGACCACCTGAAACTTGCTATTTACAAATCAATCACTCTCTTTCATTCATTTTCAAATTCTCACTCAAATATCAAAATTCATGGCGAAACCCCAACTCATATTTTTCATTTTTATCAAATTCTCCATAGTTATTGGCATGAATAAATGTATCAGTTTGGTAGTTAAAAAATTTATTTGAGTGATTAATTTATAAATATAAATATTTAGGCTGATATGTATAAAATTATCCTTTTTTTTGTCAACTTCTTAATATTTTGAAAATAATATGAATGTTGTTAATATCATAATTAAATTGAATTTCTTGCCTAAAAAAAATAAAAAGGTCGTTGCATGGTTAGATGAAGACGCATTGGGTACCTTTTTAAATATATTACATACGAAAAAATATTAGGTCTGGACTTCGGATCCGGACAACGACTGCGATCCACCAAAAGTAGCGAAGAAGAAAAAAAAGTTCCCCAATCAGGACTTTGGATGTCTACGTCCGGACTCCAGACATAATATTTTTTTATGACAAACATAACATTCAATTTTTATGGATTTATCAATCTCATGCATAAAAATTTTTTTTTCACACATAATATTTTACAGATAGATGAAAATATATATTTTATTTTTAAAATATGATAATAAGTGTTAGTTTTTATAAGAACTTAAGTGTGATAGATAAATAAATATGCAACTTTTGGATGATGTATGTTAAAGCCCCAACTTTGATCTGGTCTCAGCGGCAATCAGATAAACCACTGCAACACCCCAGCTCCGCTGCTCTCTGTCCACGTTTTCCATGAGCTGTGAACCATCTCAGGCGATCAAAATCCTGTGAAATTGATCACCAACATGGAAGGCCTCACAGCCTGCTGCATCGGAGTCCGCTTGCCGCTGCGAATCCACACTCATTCCAGCCAAAGCTGCTTCTTTTCTCGCCGCCGGCCATGTCGTCGTCTGCTTGTGTTCGCCTCTCACGAAGGCCCGGAGTTTGATAAATGGGAACAGATGGAGCTCAAGTTCGGGAGGCTTCTTGGTGAAGACCCCAAGTTAACCCTTGCCAAGGTACTCAGAACTGAAATTAGGATATCTGTTACTTCTATGTTTGATTTTAAGGGTTTCGTCGAATAAGTTGGTTGTTTTATGAGATCGAAATTGTAATACTCGTCTAAGCGATGTTGCCAAGAACAAGCCCTGGAGCTTTCAAATCAGTAATTCGGATATAGCAAGGGAGGTATAAGGGCGATGGAGAGCAAGATTTTTCTTATTTGGGTGAGTGATTCGCTAATGTGATGGGCAAATGAGTATTTATTGAATGATTGGTTCTCCATTTGTTGTTTTAGGAAAGTGAATCCTCATTTTTCTCATGTAGTTTTTCTTTCAAAGTAATGAAATCCCTACATCCCAGTTATCAATTACTTCTTTTCTTTTAGATATGCCAATAATATTTGAGCAAGTTTAGTCATTTCTTGGTTTAAGAACCTCTATAAGCATTGATCAACAATGATGAGTGAGGTGTTTTGTTAAATATCAAACTCTAAGGTTGGGTTTCTTCAATGAAGGGGTCAGTGATAAAGTATCTATCTGATAGTATTGTTCTTCTCAATGCTAAGGTGAAAGAGGTAAACATTTCTCTTATTTGAATTATTGATTCCTCAATAGAATGGGCGAATGAATTCCCATTGGACGTGCGATTCCCATGAACAACCCCCATTGTTTTAGGGAGTGAGTCTCCACTAACATAATGTGTTTTTGAATTCTTTCGTAGACATGAAGTACAAATTTACTTTCACTTTTATTATATTTTTTTTTATTGAGCCATATCATAAAGGAGGAATTTTTTTGAAAAAGAAATTAAATATAATATTTCCCCAAATAACTATGATAGATGTCAAGAAAAACACCAGTTTGAAGAGGTGATTAAGATTTTAGGATTTTTAGAACGGCCACCATCATTGGCATTGTGGATGCTAATGTGTTGAACTTGATAGAAGTCACTAAATATCGAATGTTATTTTAGTTATTTTTATATCATTTTAATTTTGTAGTTCCTAATCTATTATATAAATTATTAAATCTATAGTTTTTTGCTTTGCTTACTACCCTTTTGACAGTACCTCTAGCTTCCTTATAATTATTTTTTATATAAATAGTCGCATTTTTTTCCTTTAGAATTTTCTACGTCCTAACTTCACTGCCAAATCCCCTTTTGCATGTTATAATTCTGCATTCTTCTATTTATAATTTATTTTAATTGAATTAGTTGTCTCATTCTACATTAAGCTTGGCTTGCTTCTATTAGCAATCTTTCTTGACTAGTTAAAAATTTCTCACATTTCAAGTTTATTCATCTTGGCATAGAACAATTTTTCTTTTTATTCTGTGCACACGTGCTTTTTCACATGCAATCTTTACAATGGTAAGCTTGGATATTGATCTCCTTAAGTGAGATCTTGATGGAGTGAATTGATAGAGGTTTAGGAGAGTTTTGGATGAAGTTTTTATATGTAATGGTTTTATATACTCTTGCGATGTTCACTGCTTTATGTAATTTAACTTTACTAAGTACCCTGCATGCATATTATGATTCATCAAATTAACTTCAGCATCCACGTTTTTCTTTTTCTAAATTTGATTTATTTGAGATATTATAGAAATGTTATCATATTTATTGTGATTTAATGAAAGCTGTCATTCTTCCATTCCCTTTGGGAGGTTTTTGATGCTTCCATCTGTTGCAGATAATGGCTAGAAAGGATAACCCGCGTGTCTCTTATCTTGATGTTGAAAAGTCATTTAGAAAGAACAAGGGCAAAATGGATGATATTACGGACATGCCCACAGATGTATTGGTGGGTGAAGATCTCTCTTCTCTTCGAAGTCGCAAGACCCAGAATTTACCAAAGCACAGCAAACTAAATTTGTCCCGTCCTGTCATGAACAAAGTTATGAAACCAAGCATGCTGGAAAAAGTTACAAGTTTTGCTGAGGAACCAGATAAACAATCGCCAGGAAATGTTGACAAGAAAACTTCAACATCTAATGTTACTTTGCGAAAACCTTCTGTTTTTCATGATGATGACGTTGAAGCATGTAGCTCTAAACTTAAAATTAAGCCTAATCTATACTTTAAATTGCGGAGAAATCCTACTCAATATTCTGGTGAATTCACCCTACTAAAGAAGCCAGAAGTGGTCCAGCTTCCTTCAAAACCTTTTGAAGAGAGTGTTACTTATGATAACTCAGTTGACATGAGGTTTTTAAATTCGGAAGTTATGGATACTGAAGATAGCTTTGATGATGTAGAAACTAAAGATGTTATGCAGCAGAATAGCAATGATAAATCTGCAAATTATGATATTAAGGCAGTAAGGGTTGATGAGAGTGGTAGTTCTAATTTCAGGCAGAAATCTTCTGAATTGGATGGTGGTTTGCTCATAGGTAATGCTGTAATTTCTTCAACTGGAATGTTTATATGTACCCTGGAAGGTTAATTGCCCTTCATTTCTCAAGGATTACAGCCTCCTATGCAAGAAGACGTTCCGCAAATTGATGACCAATTATGCAGCACATCTTTGCATGGGGACTCAAACAGCCATAAAATTGATGTCTCAGTGAATGCCGCATTGCTTGAGAAACCTAACAGGTACTTTTTCTCATTTTAGTCTGTCGTTTTCTTTGTCAAAATATCAATTAACCCTACTTCGTTATCTAGAGGCTATAATCAGGATCAGTGTCTTAACTATATCTGACAGCTGATAATGAAATCAAGAAAAAGTCCTATTAGTCAATTTGTCACAATTTGTTTACTTTTTATTAGAGAATATTTTAACATAAGAATTTGTTGTTTTTTAAGCCTAAGTTGGTTAAGGAAGGTGAAACTTTATTGATGTTAGCATTTATGTAAATAATGTGGAGTTAAGTTTAACCTTTGGCTTGTAATGTGGTACTCATACTCTACAATCATCAGAAATGTAAATTTAAAAAATTCTATTATAGATGGGGGTCATAATTAAAGCAAAATAATAAAAGGATTGAACTCCATTCAAATCCTATAGAGAAAAAAAAAAACATATGAAACCCAAATAAGTTCATGCAATAACCATCAACCTTATGCTTTCAACAACCACCAATCAACTTTTTGCACCAGTTTAATATGGATGATGGATTTATGATTCACCAAAGCTCACTAATAGTGAACGCCACACCAAGTACTTCCATATATTATAGTTGAAAATCTCATTCTAGTGGAGATGTGGCACATATCCCTTGATCGAAGGCTTAGTTGATTGCGACAATAATATTATATAATAGTTATGGATCAAGTCCTATTGTTTTCTGTCAGTCAAGTCTATGAGTTACGAGTCATAAGACACACTGTATAGAACATTGAATTTTATATTAACCAAGATCAGCATAAAGTTGGTCGCTACCACATACTTTTCACTCTACTTCTACAAGGCCTCCTTACATGATGCAACTTATGGATGTTTGCATGGTTCTTTTGGTCTGGTTGGGTCCACCACCTATGCTAATTAAGTAGATTAGAGATAATAGCAACTAATAATATCATAGCTATCGAATCTTAATCAAGAGTATTGTTATTGCTCAAGCATCTGTTTTGAGCAGATATAAAACATAACATCGTAAAGCCTATATACCAGCTTCAATTGAAATGTGTCTTGTACTGTTGTGAGGGATAATTTTCATTTATACTTCTCTTATGTGAAATCTCAAAAAAATTTTTGTTCATGAGGGTAAAATCTTTGAACAATTTTTATATCTAACATTGAACCTGTCTTTTGAAAAATGACCTAAATCACTTGAATATCAGTAGTGCTTGGTGAGTTTTTTTTAGATCCCACATTCTATTTACATTTCTTTCTCCTATACTATAACTATTATGAATTCTTTTAAATCACTTTCAAAAGAGGTCATTTCTTAAATAAATATATGTTTAGTAATTCATCAACCTCTTCCCAAAATTAAAATTTTAAATTATCTTCTAATCCAAAAGCATTGACTACATTCATTTATATTTTGCCGATAGTTATCTTAATAGAAAATAATCTATAACAATCCCAATTAACCTCAACAATTTAATATTTAAACGTGTAGCAGTGTATGCTACTAGTTCAACCTCATTACTATTGCTAACTTTTCCAACATACCATAACTTGTAATATTTTCTTTTTAGATTTTTAGTTCTTTTTTTTAGTTTATTGCAAACAAGCAATATTTATTTTTTTATTATCATAGTGGTCATCAATTCAAAGTTTCAAAATTTCATGCAATAAATCTAACGTTAGATGTAAACCCGGTTAACCCTTGCTTACTTGGGGTGCATCACTAATATAGAGTAACATCCTAGCTCATATTTGCCTATTTCTCATTACAATAGGGTTATATCATTGCACATTATTTTTGGAGAACATTCCTAACACTACCTAAATTCAATTTTAAATTTGTTGATTAGTTTTGATTACTTTTTATCAACCTAACATTTACTTTCAATCTTTTTCAAATGAGACGGATTAATAGCTATAGTAATAAAAAATAAATTGCCACATAAAAAATGAGTAATAATAGTAATACAAATCATAATAAATCTCTCAAAATAAATTTTGATGGTGACCAATTAGATTTGCTTTATTATACCAAGGAAAACCCTTAAACAATTGCATTTATAAACTTTATGGATTAAGTCCCACAATAGTCCCTAATCATTCGTATGTGGCTAGTCTAAGGATATGACATTTCTCTAATTTAGTGTATCAATTTTACAAAATTAATCCCAAATGATCCTTTAGGGACTAAATCACGATCAATTTTGTATTATTGAGGTACTAACTTGGGATCAATTATGCCTACTTTTCTTTCATTTTTGTCTGAGGTATCATTTGGGATAAATTGTGCATAGTCGAGGAACTAAACTGGAGAAATTTATTGCTCTAAAACTAAATAGATTGCATTTGAATAGTCAGTGGATTATTTTGGGATTTATTTCTAAAATTTATCATATTATGTATTGAAAATCTTATATCCATATACATTTAGGGGTTGTTTGGTTTGTTGAAAATGAGATGTAATGTAAAAGACTTGCAGAGTACTATGATTACGATGTATTTGAAATACTTTGGAGTTATTTGGTTCACTAGAAAATCAACATATGACTTTTGTTTGATCTCAAGTAAATTGACAACAATTTTAATATATATATAAATATATATATATATATATATATATATCCAGTGGTGTCGCGGGGTACTCTCAATATTAGTCTCAATAGTATAAAGAAGTTAGTCTATGAAACTAATAAAATTAATATTAGGATATGATATTGGAATATATGTACTCTCAATGATAAATTAATGGAATTAGTTGATATTATGATTCATAGAAATATTATTAACTTAGGTTTTCAAGAAACTAAATGGGTTGGAGAAGAGGCTAAGGAGATTGATAACTTAGGTTTTAAACTTTGATATTCTGGTAAGAGTCAAACTAAAAATTGTGTATGTGTAATTATAAATAAGAGTTTGAAAGATAATGTTGTAAAAATTAATAGAGTTAGAGATATAATTATAGCCCTTAACATTATTATTGATATTAAGATTTTTAATATTTTAATTTCTTATGCTCCTCAAGTAGGTTTAGATATAGGTTCTAAAGATAAATTCTGGAATGACTTAGAAGATTTAATACAAATGATACCTCTTGAAGAAAGAATTTTTATTAGAGGAGATTTAAATGAACATGTCGGTAGAGTGATAAAAGATTTCATAAATATTCATGATAGCTACAGTTTTGGAGTGACTAATGAAGAAGGTAGGGCCATTTTAGATTTTTCTTTAGCATATATTTTTGTTATTACTAATATTTTATTCAAGAAAAGAGTTGAACATCTAATTACTTATAAGAATGGATCTAATAAAACACAAATTGATTATTTTCTTATGAGAAGAAGAGATCGTCGATATTATAAAATTGTAAGGTCATTCCAAGTGAGGATTTAAGTACCCAACATCTATTAGTTCTAAATTCTAAGATGAAGAATTATAAAATAAAGAATACCAGGACTCATCGTCGTACAATTAGATGAGAGAACCTAAAAGACAAATAAAATTATTTTTATGAGTAAAATTCAACATTTTAAAATTTGGGATGTTCATGATGATGCAAATACTATGTGGGATAAAATAACAAATACTATTAAACAAATAACAAAGATGTACTTGGAGAATTAAAAAAAAATGTTTATATAAAAAAAATAGTTGGTGCTGGAATACTAATATACAAGAAAAGATAAAATATAAGAAGTTATGTTATAAAAATTGGTTTAAATGTTAAAGCTTAAAAAATTGGGAAAAATATCAAATGGCCTGCAAGGAGTTAAAAAAAATAATCTGTGACGCTAAAAATTTTGCTTTAGTAATCTTTATAATAGATTAGATACTAAGGAAGGTGAAAAATATATGTATAAACTAGCCAAACAAAGAGAAAATAAAACTAAATATTTAACTCAAGTAAAGTGTGTTAAAGATGAAAATCAAAGTGTTATTCTTAGAAAAGATATTCAACATAGGTGGGTGAGTTATTTTGATAAACTTTTTAATGAAATTTCTGAAAACAAGATCGACCTTAGTGATCTTAATATAATTAATTGTAATAAAATGTTTTATTTTTACCATCGTATTAGTAAAAAAGAAGTTGATGAGACTTTAAAGAAAATCAAGAGTGGAAATTTTGTAGGTCCTGATGATATGTCAATTGAAGTGTGGAAATATTTAGGAGATTTGGGAGTTTCTTGGCTTACGAAACTCTTTAGTATTGTTTTAAAAACTAAAAAGATGTCTGCGGAGTGGAGGAAGAGTATTTTGTTCCCCATTTTTAAGAATAAAGGGATGCACAAGAGTGCAAATTATAGAGGTATTAGGTTGTTGTGTCATACTTTAAAGTTATGGGAGAGAGTAATTGAACATAGGTTAAG
The DNA here is from genome assembly GCA_003013225.1 of Phalaenopsis aphrodite. Taxonomy (NCBI): domain Eukaryota; kingdom Viridiplantae; phylum Streptophyta; class Magnoliopsida; order Asparagales; family Orchidaceae; genus Phalaenopsis; species Phalaenopsis aphrodite. Next base: position 35,552 of record NEWO01000029.1, read on the forward strand.
TCGTATTACAAAGATTTCTCATAATCAATTTGGATTTATGTCGGGCAGGTTTACCATGAAAGCTATACATTTATTGAGAGGTTTGAGGGAAAAGTTTAGAGATAATAAAGAGGATCTACATTTGATTTTTATTGATTTAGGAAAGGCTTACGGTAAGGTTCCAAGAGATATCGTTTGGAGAGTTCTTGAGAAGAAATGTGTTGATATGACTTATATTCAAGTCATTAAAGATATGTATACTAGAGCTGTTACTTGTGTTCAAACAGAAGGAGGATTGACCAAATATTTTCCTATTTCTGTTGGATTATTAGGGATTGGCTTTGAGCTCATATCTTTTTGCTTTAGTTATGGATGGTCTTACTGGACATTTACAGGAGGATGTGCCTTGGCGTATGCTTTTTGTTGATGATATCCTTCTCGTGGATAAGACGTGGAAAAACTTGAATTATGGAGGTATACATTGGAGTCTAAAGGCCTTCATTTGAGCAGAACTGAAAATGAATACATGGAGTGTAATTTTAGTAGTTGTAGCTCTAGTGACAGAAGTGTAACTTTGGTTGATCAAATTATTAAAAGGTGTGAACAATTTAGATTTCTCGGGTCTGTGTTCAAAGCGATGGTGATATAGATGGAGATGTTAATAGTAGAATTCAAGTTGGTTGGTTGAAGTGGAGGAATGCTTCTGGCCTTTTGTGTGATAGAAAAGTATCGCCTAGACTGGAAGGAAAATTTTATAAGATGGTGGTGAGACTTGCAATGCTCTATGGCGTTGAATGTTGGCCTTTAAATGAGAAGCATAATATTAAGTGTTGTCGGGATGAGAATGATTAGGTGGATGAGTGCCTTTACACTTAGAGACAAAATGAGAAATGAATATATCCATGATAGGGTTGGTGTAGCTCCAGTGACGGACAAAATTGGAGAGAGTCATTTTAGATGGTTTGGTCACATTAAACGTCGACCATCTGATGATCTGATTATAAGAATAAATGTTTTAGATTCGACTTATGTTAAGAATAGCAGAGGTAGACCTAGGAAGACTTGTGCTTATTGTATAAAAAATAATTTTAATTAATTAAAACTAATTGAAAATATGACACTAAATAGGACGCAATGGAGAAAAAAGGATTCATGCAGCCCACCCATGTAGCGGGATTGAGGCTTTATTGTTGTTGTTGTGGTGGTGCCCTCAGGGGGGCGGCATTAAGTAACTACAATGATGGGCTGGTTGGAAGCGCAGTTGGCGGCTGCATCGACAAACTACTCCTGCAACAAACAACGGGACGGCGGACGACCGACGATGGGTGGCAGGGGGCGGCGGCTTGGCGATAGCAATTTACATGAACAATGTAATTCAAAATCGGCCAAATTGGTCGAATTCTAAATTAAACCAAAATGAACTATAGAATAAACTTCAAATTCATTCCTACTTTATATTATATTTATAATTCTTCATACCAAACACATAATTTACTCAAATCTCTGCAAAAGAATTGCAATACACCACAAATTCACTCAACCAAACAACCCCTTAGTTGTTTAAGTGTTCGATGGGATTGCCTTTTCCGTGTTTTGTAATGTTCAATATACACATTCTTGTTTAATATGTATGTGTTGATCTTTTCCAGTAATAGAATGACAATAGCTTATCATTAAATCCTACAATGTAGATTTGCTTTAATGTGACAAATATTAGTGCAGGCAAGAATATTCTGATAGAGAAGGCATTCATACAGCTGGATTGGAGACTGCCAGGTCTAATGATAAAAACTGCAGTTGTTCTGCTGATGTCGTTAAGTTTCAATCGGCTGATGAAGAGGTTAAGTAATGAGGACTTGAGACTATGAAAATATTAAGATGAAGGAATAGCTACGTTTGCTGATGTTTATGAAGTGGATTTTTCTTAAAAGATTCATCTTGCATATTTAAAATTATATTTTTAAATAAATGATTAAGTCTATAATGAGGGTTTCGAAATTATGCAGGGTGGTCAAGATCATGATTGGAAAAGGATGGAAAAGATGCTCAAGTTAGGAGAAAGAGCTGAAGTAGAGCTGATTAGCTGCAGCAGCAGAGGTTTCGTGGTGAGTTTAATCCTTCTAATGATTAATATCTATGGAGGTAATGTGTAATATTGTTTTGTAGCCATATCCAGTTAAAGAGAACTGAATTGAAGGTTTGAAATATGTTTGGACTAACAATTATAACTCGGTTAATCGTACAATCAAGCTGAAATAAGGAGCATTGAAATTAATAAAGTAAACAATTAATAATGCATTATCAATGACATTTTAATTGTTTCTCAGGCATCAGTTGGTTCCTTAATTGGCTTCTTACCATACCGCAATCTTGGTACCAAATGGAAATTTCTAGCTTTTGAGTCATGGCTAAGAAAAAAAGGTTTGGATCCTTCGTTATACAGGCAAAATCTTAGCATTATGGGAAATTATGTTGGTCAGAGTGAGAATCCTGCATTAGATTCCAGCCAAATTTTAGAAAAAGAAATAGTGTCATTGCCAGACATGAAATTTGAAGGACTCCTCAAGTCATATGAACAAGAGAAAATGAAGTATTTGTCCTCTTTTGTTGGTCAGGTTTGAAACAAATTTTGTAGAGTAAACATTTTTATTTAACTCATCTTCTTACTTGACTTTGATTTGATTGTGCGTTTGGTTAATGTTTTGTATTTTCTCAGAGGTTGAGAGTCTCTGTCATACATGCTGATCGAAGTTTAAGCAGACTAATATTTTCAGGGCGGCCAAAAGAGAACGAAGAATTGGTCAAGAAGAAGAGAATGCTAATGGTATTTACTAGTTTTTCTTTTAATATTCTTAGAAAAAAAATGCTGTTATAAGAAAATATTATTCATATACTAGTCATCTTTGCTTCTGGAATTTCTTAGGAGGATAGCGTTCATGTACTAGCATTCGGACATGTTGAACACCTGTTATTTGGTTATATTCATATTATTTTTCTTATGATCGATTTTTTTTTGAAATTGAGCTCCCTCCACTCAGGTTTTTTTTTTTTTTATAAACTTATGTTGAAATTTAATAAATTAAGCCTGAGGCAAAAGAAGCAATGGCATATCAGCTCTTTATCTATATCTATAAGGTATTGTTGTGACTTTCACTAGCAGAAGTTGGTAAACCTTTGGGGATGGACCTTTGCAACTTCGCATGTCAATAAATATCTTGATTCCATATTTATTCTTCTTTTATTTTATTTTTCCTCTTTCCAAGTATTGGGTTTTCTGTTTAGGGGCATGCAGATACATGCCACACAATTCTTATTTATTCATATATCTAAAACCTAAACATTCATATATGCATGCATGCCACTTGAATCTTTGACATAACACAAAAATACCACAAACGCTATATTTTTAAACGTGAAATACACATTTTTATGCATAAGTTTATGACACAAAGGTGCTGTAATTGTAACTATCTAATTTTGGGTGTTAGATATGTAAATACATAAAAAATGTGTGGTTGGTATGCAAAGTTCTCTTTTGTTTAATGTCTTTTCAAGTGTTAACTTTGACCTATTCCTTGGCACTACTGTGGTTCTTATGTTGAACAATTTGTTGGTTTCTGTATATCACTATCTGTTTTTGAAATTTTAACCTTGAAGTTTAGTCATTTAATATCAAAACATCTGGGTTTAGTTTTTGTTAGCTGGAAGTTTATAGAGAAGGCGAAACCATTTTTACCTGTTGCATTGAATTTTAATCTTAGCTGATACCGGATTAACCCAAAGAAAACAGTAGAACGAGAATCTTATTGCCAAAAACTCAAAAAGAATACAATAAGGTTTTTCCATAATAGAAATAAGGAAATAACCCAAAACAGGAACGAGCTGCAGGGTGAGGATGCAGATGGTGAACACCGGCTAGACAGCAAGTGGAGGGAAAGGTTGGGAGGTGGTGGCTGTTAGGGGAGAGTTGGTGGAGCTGACTGCAGCAAGGAGGCTGCTGGGGTGTTGGTGGTAGCATCGGATAAGAAAGGGTGGGATTTGCGGCAGATATTAGGGGAAATGGAGGGGAAAGCGGCAGCAGAAGAAGTGCAGGTGGAGTTTGCGGCAGCAAGGGGGCTACTGGAATGATTGGCAGCAGCCGCAGTGATGGATGAGGGTGCTGGGATGATGGCAGCAAGCAGGGAGAGGTAGTAAGCAAACGAATGTGTGGAGGTAGTCACCACCTTGGAGCAGGATACAGCCGGAGCACCGCCTGTCCTTTGATACAGGCATAACAAGGGAGAAATGCTGAAGGCTAGAAATCAACAAAAACTAAACCCTAACACAGAAACAGCATATTTATAATAAAGGATAACTTGGAGGGGGAAACCCCTCCTCTTGGGCGGCAGTCCCAACCCTAAGCAGGACTGGGTCCGGTTTAGCCTCCCTGCTGAAATGGTTTGGCGGGTTCAGGCCCCATAAGTTTGTTACATAGTTTCATATGAATTTCTTTGTTTTGACGGTAGCAACCAAAATTTGACACTTTCATCTAAAAACTATTTGAATCCCTGAAAATCTACAGAAACAGAGTTTTTTTGACCAAATACAACTAGGCTTTGATTAACCGACTTTAAACCGCCAAAATGGATTATTTTTGAGGCAGTTGTACTAAACTAAAAACCATGTTTTAGTCATTGTCAATCAATTGATATTTTTATTTTATTTTTGTGGGTAGAAAATTTTATGAGGATTATTATAGAAGCCAAATTCTGTTCCATCATTTATTTCATTTATGTGGAGGTCGTAGTTCTTTGTGATTCGATCTTCTATGAGTGCATTCTTCAATTTCAAATTGTTACTTGGATTGCATTCACAGTGTAACCAGAGGAGCTCAAAACCATATAGATGTCAAAAATTTTGAATCCGAAGATGGAATACTCTCTAATATTTAATGTTTGCTAGCTTCCACACTTTTATTTATCAAATCTTCAATGTTTTTCTAAACATAAATTACCTGCAATGCGGAGTTTTTACTGATTTGGAATGAAGTCAACATTTAATTTGAAATTCCTTCGCTGAATTTGTATATTGTATTGTCTATATAGACAAGCATCAAATTCAAACTACTCTACGTAATTGGAGATAGGAGGGTCATTCTATTAATAAAAATTATTTAAAATGCCTTCTTATTGACTCTGGAATGAAGTCAATATTTAATTTGAAATTCTTTAGCTGAATTTGTATATTTTATTGTCTATATGCATATCTTAGAATCTGGCTATAAAAATGTTTCTCAGTTTGGTCCCTCAGCCAATAACCTTGCAATTTTGGCTTTGGCGGACTAAAAACAATTCTGAAGGCTAGAAAAACAGCAAGTTGCCCTGACCAAGCATGACATCCTAAAATACCCCTCCTAAGAAATTAAAAAACGGCATTCTGCAAGAGTTTTATTAATAGAAATGGCCTACAGATCAGGTTCTTTGTTCTGTAATTTGATCATTACTTTTTGTAGTTCTTGAGAACAATAATTTGACCATTTTTCTACTTCATTTCAATGTGGGTTGAATGTTAGCCCTTCTCCAATTCTTGATTCAAGCTTTGTCCATCAGGTTGTTGGAAACCAGCCAACCTGGTTTGCTGGCTGGCTATTAGAGAACTAACTCTGGAATGATCTTGGGTATATCAAAAGCGCAATTAGTTGGGTTCAATACTTCGAAAAACCTCAAGACAGGGGTCTTAGCTAGAATTAGGAAGAAGTTGCTACGGGAAAATTTGAATAATTATTTTGAGCTTTTGATAAACTCTTATTTTGGATTGTTATTAGAATTTTACATCTAGCTTGCTAGTTTTCAAATTGTTCTGTGTAAGGTACTCTCTAGTTATTGGAAGGGGTACATATGGGAAACCTCAAACCCTAGATCTTACAAGTCCTCACAAAATGATGTAGAAATGTATAGGTAGTGTCTTATATCTAGAATTTCATCTGCTTTCTGAAAATTTTACCCATAACCTCATGTAAACTCTCTTGTTAGTTATTTTTTGAGAGGGGCTGGGGGAAACAAATTTTCAGAGCCAACAAAGTGTCGTTGGATATTTGGTATCACTGAATTAGCGCTAAGAATAGAGCTTTTCTTTTAGTTTAGGAAAGGAACTTTGAAGTGTTAGAAAGAAAACCCATCATAATACCCGCAGAGTACCTACTGAAATCATTCCTCCCAATTATTCCCAAGCTTTTGAAAATAATAAATACACTGCTTCCGACCAATACTCATTTAATAAAATGTTTTTTAATATTTAGATTTTGGACATTATTTCAATCTGCCTTAATGGCCATGTAGAGTCCTCGGTTGAAAAAGTTTTATCAAAAGATGAAGTAGAAGAGACCTGAAGATCTATTATATGCTGATTTTGGAGAGCTTCTAGTTTTATGCACCTTCGTATACTAAGAATCAGAGTAGTTCGATCACAATATATTTCATACTAGATGTACGACGCTAGAAAAAATGTGCAGTTTTATCACTGATGGTGGAAATTGTGAATGTAGTGTCTTTGTATGTGATAGGGAAGCTAAACATTTCTTCACAAGATCAGCCTACACCTTACAGGTTAGCTTGGTTTCATAAAGGGAATGAAATAAAGACTATCAATGGTGTTTAGTGTAGTTTTCTATAGGAAAAAAATTTCCAAATGGAGTTTTGGTGCGATATTATTTCTATGGATGCTTAATTCTTAGTTTTAGGATGACTGACAATATGATAAACACTACTATGATGGTCGCAATAATACCTACACATTTGAGTGTGAGGGCAAGAGGGTGGTTGATCTTAAGTTAACCCACCCAAATCACAATAAGAAAGCAAACATTATTAATGAAATCAAATATATAATTACAAGCACACACTTGAAAATGAAATATAATAACAAGCACAACGAAGACAGGACGAGGGTTGTATCCCAAAGGAGTTGTTGGTTGGTTGAGTGGGTGGAATGGTGGCGGTTGACTGTTGAAAGAGTGATTGGAGATGACGGTGAAGCAGCAAGTGCGGGGACAAAGGTGTCTGAACCGCAGGTGGAGGTAAGAGAGCTGTGGTGGGGCTGCAGGTAGGAAGAATAGTGGACTGTGGGGCTGGGTTGCAGCAGCAGGTGGTAGGAGGGACTTTTGGTTGGAGGGATATGACAGTGAAGTAATGTGGGAGGTGGGATGGGAATGATAACAGTAGAGACAACAGGGTAGTAGCTGATGGCTGGAGAAGGCAAAACTGGGGGTGCAGCTGGATTGGGAAATTGGTTGGTGGCTGGGAAGGGAATGCAGTTGCATGAACAGAGACAACTGGAGCACTGTTTGGGGATCCCTATGGGGAGGAAAGACAGTAGCGACAACAAAGGGAGGTATGCGGAGAATGGAGAAGTCGGAGATAAATGCCCCTGCGGGAATGGGCTACAGTTGGAGCACCACTCGATCCCTTGGAAGGAGATCATCAGCTCAAACGAGCTAAATTCGAAGCACCACTCGCCTTTGGATACGAATTTAGAAGGGGGAAAGAGGACGCCGACAGCTGTCCTGACTGAAAACATACACCAAAAAAAGCCAACCTAAAACACTGGAAGCAAATATATAAGCTCTTGATAATTTAGGATTGGGCTCATAGCTAAAAGGAGGCGCCAAATTTAAATGAGGGAGCCTATCGACTCTTCCTCTTGCCTAGAGCGGTTAGTCTAGGCACTGGACGCGAGAGGGGGACCCTGCTCTCACATGCGTCCTGCGTCAGAAGAGCGCTTCCACGTCAGTGGTCTTGATGCCTTTATATGAAGACTTTAAGGAAGATGCATACACTTATTTTATAGTCTCTGAATTAATGTTTTTGAGAGCTATGCAAGACTCCCCATTTAGTTTAAAAAATACAAATGAGTGTATGGTAAAGAAGTGTCAACCATTATAACAACCAAATCAAAATATTTCCCTACTAGTTGTAGGTACATGAAGTGGGTTGATTGTTGTTTTCACTACAATATAATTTGAAACATAAATTGGGCATTTAAAATTGTTTCACTAATCCCTTTAATTGAAGATATCCTTTCATTAGTGATGTCCAATCAAAGTTGGATGGATTCAAGATGATAAAAAAAAATCTAATTTTGAGGCTTTTGTATGAAGTGATTACTCTTCCAAAAATTTTAAATTGCCATAGTGCACCCATCTTTTAGTAAGAGTATGTTTAGGGTATCAAGAATGAGTCTTTTATTACTTAGGGAGAATGAAGGGTCATTTCTATTAATAAAAATTACTTAAGAAGGTTTTTGTCTTGATTTCTTTAGGAGATTTAATATAATAAATTATGGGGCCTAGCAGTTAGTAAGTTTTGCTTGTAACTACCCAAGCTGTAATGAACATAAGTTAAGATGTATCACAAAGATTTCTCATAATCAGTTTGCATATATGTCGGGTAGGTCTACCATGGGAGCTATACATTTATTGAGAGATTTGATGGAGAAGTACAAAGAGAATAAGGAAGATCTACATATGATTTTTATTGATTTAGAAAAAGCTTATGATAAGATTCCAAGAGATATCCTTAAGAGAGTTCTAGAGAAGAAATGCGTCTGTATGACTTATATTCAAATCATTAAAGATATGTATACTACAACTATTACTTGTGTTCGAATAGAATGAAGACTGACCAAATATTTTCCTATTTCAGTTGGATTACATCAGGGATCGGCTTTAAGCCTATGTCTTTTTGCTTAAGTTATGGATGCTCTTACTGGACATTTACAGATGGATGTACCACGGTGTATGCTTTTTGCTGATGATATCCTTCTTGTGAATCAGACTATTGAAAAAGCTAAGGAAAAACTTAAATTATGGAGGTCTACATTGGAGTCTAAAGGTCTTCGTTTGAGTAAAACTAAATCTGAATACATTGAATGTAATTTTAGTACTAATAGCTCTAATGACAGAGTTGTAACTATGGGTGATCAAATTATTAAAAGGTGTGAATGCTTTAAAAATCTCTAGTCTATTGTTCAAAGTGATGGTGATATAGATGGGGATGTTATTAGTAGAATTCAATTTGGTTGGTTGAAGTGGAGGAATCCTTCGGGCCTATTGTGTGATAGAAAAGTAACACTTAGATTGAAAGGAAAATTTTGTAAGATGTTGCAATGCTTTATGGCGCTGAATGTTGGCCTTTAAAAGAGAAGCATTGTCGAGATGAGAATGCTTCGATGGATGAGTGGCTTTACACTTAGAGAGAAATGTGAAATGAATATATCCTTGATAGGGTTGGTATAACTCCAGCGGTGGACAAAATTAGAGAGAGTCATCTTAGGTGATTTGGTCGCATTAAATGTCGATAATCTTATGATCCAGTTAGGAGAGTAAATGTTTTAGATTTGATTTATGTGAAGAAAGACAGAGGTAGACCTAGAAAGCTTGGGCATATTGTATAAAAAATGATCTTCATTTATTATAATTAATTGAAAATATGACACTCAATAGGATGCAATGGAGAATAAGGATTTATGTAGCCGACCCTACTTAGTGGGATAAAGGCTTGTTTCAAGCCTTGCACTATGCAAGGGGTTTTTAACTGTGAGTTGATTTTCAAGATATCCTGAAATTTTTAGTTTGGATTCCATTTTTTGGGAGAGGTAAGATGGAGAGGAGAACTCTAGTAGGGTCCAAGACTTTGCCAGGTTTCCATGATTTCCTAGCCTATATTGGTGGCTGTCATTTTACCTATAAAGGAGGTTATTCCATGGTCAGCAAGGGTTGTCTGATATTTTGAGGCAGAGAATCTCGGATTTCCCAACTTTAGCATTCTTGTAGCTAGAAGTCAATTCAGCCATCGGATCTAGGATTTAATGATTCAGGAACTGCTTGTTCTACACTTAGATTATCAACTTAAAATGTATTTAAGCAATTATATGATTCAGTCTTATTTGACTAAATTGAAACCTTTTTTTTTTTTAATAAAGGAAATCATGATAACTCATAATTACGAAAGTAAAAAGTTATGGATGTTCCTTGATTTTGTATTTGCTCTTAGACATAAGGTTGAGGATCATCTATTTTTGTACTTCGACCTTGCATGGACGCATACGCATAAGATTGGAATGCAAGTTAGTTTTCTCTAATCCACATACAAAGAGAGGAGTTAACTATAATGACTCAAAAGTCTAAAAACGAAGTGTTTTCTTTTATGTTTGAGGTTTTGTTCTATGTTTAGAACATTATCTTCAAACGCATTTAAGTATCATTCTGATTTATTCTCATTTAACTAAATTGGAACTTGTGTCGATGACTTCCTCATCGATCATCTTTTTTTATTATCTCTTTGTGAACTTACATTTGTAGAAAGATCATCTTCTTTGTTACCGAGTTATATTCTCATCCTTGTAGAGTATGTTCTTAACTAGTATTGTTCTTGAGAACAATAATATACCTTTTTTTCTACCTCATTTCAATGCGAGTTGTGGGAATTTTGAATCCCCAAATGAATGTCATCCCTGGTCTAAAATTCTTCAATTCTTCACTCAAGCATTATCCTTCATCAGGGTGCTGGAAACCATCCATTCTTTTTTTTTTCTTTTTTTAGCCATTTGAATCTCCATTTAGTAGGCCGGTCATTAGAAAACTAACTCAAGAAATATCTCGGGTATATTAGAAACGCAGTTGGCTGGGTTCAAAACTCCCATAAACTTCAAGACAAGGATCTTATAGCTAGAATCGGTAAGAAGTTGTTATTGGAAATTTTGAGTAATTGCGATCCCTTGATAAATGCTTTGGATTGCTATTAGAATTTTATCTCTGTTATTTCTCTTTTTTACTTTGATAGCTTGATGATTTTGAAATTGTTGAGTGTGGATTCTTTAATTTTTAAGCATATTTTTGGTGTCATAATTCTTCATATTTGAAAGTTATTTTATGATTTTAATCGAACATATTTTCTTTGCTGTTGCTCTTCAATATCAGCCATCACATCTCTTGTATTTCCTCTAAAAGCTATCTATGATCTATTATGATCTATTTTAATTTACATTAATCACAATATCTTCCTACTACATTGTTATGGATTTAGTGCATAGATTCGTCAACCTCCGTCTTAATATAGTTTAGTGTAACATGGTTCGCCAAATTGCTCGTGTGGGTTGAAGTCTTTCCAAACATGCAGGCCAATAATCACCAAACACAATGTTTTGAGGCATGTGTACAAATGTGTGTTGTTATAAATGATTAAGGTGAAGGCCGAAGAATATTAGGTTTGTAAGCATTATAGAGTCTTGGAATGACTAAGAATAGATATTCATGCACTTTCACAGTATTCTTGATCATTGTTACTTGAAAGTTGAGCACATTTATCCCTAATCTCTAGCATCTCAACTTCACATAATTAGCGTGGTTTAAAATTGTGTGCTATGAGGCATGCCTCAATGTCTTTTAAAAAATTTGCAATGAGACTTATGCCTCATTGGGTACCACTTGAGGCTTATGCCTCTCATAATGTGGACCCTGTCTCAAGGCGCGCCTCACCTTAGTTCTGGTGAGCTGTGCACGATTAGATCTAGGGTTTTTCTTAAAGTAAATATATGTAAAATAACCCAAATAAACATTCATTGCATACTCATATAATACATAACTGAGTTTGAAATTGAAATTGTTACTTTCTATATTGTCATTGTTTTAAAATCTAATAATTATTCTTATTAATTAATGTAAATTAAATAAGATGAAGATGATCGACATTTTCATTAGAGGATGAATGAGAGAACATGGTTGTAATCGAGAATGAGGTGAGAGAAAATGTAAATTGTTATGTCGAGGATTCTGATAAAAGCTCATTAGTAATAGGGGTGATGTAGACTTTTGAATTTAGAAATTCTAATATTAGTGACTTATAATGTTCTTATTTTGATAGATGACAGTAGGATGTGAGAGATATTAATTATAGTGAACTTATTTTAAATTTTTATGTTATTATGTTTACTTTGATTTTTGTATAGTCCTTATTTTATGATACGATGTTTGGATGTTAAGGTATTATTTCTTACCTAGAAGAATTTATAATTTTTACCATATTAGTATATTAATTTGTTACTTCTTACTAAATCCTTTGAACTTAATACAATACTTCATATTTTGCATGATCTATTTATTTTGAGGTTTACACCTCACCATACAGGCAAAAAATGTTTTAATATTCGATTGCACAGTTTTAAACTTCAGTAATTAGATTGCTAAAAATTTGAATTTGAGATTGCTATACCTTTAGCCCAAAAGAGGATTGGATGGTTAAGAAAGAATTCTTAAGAGCTAATGTCCTGACAAGCTAATTTGTGGTTATTACTGTGATTTACATGAAACACATTTTTATGATGAATACAGAGTAAAACGGTTTTAAACATGATTTTTCAATATGTCATCCTTGTTTATGAGCCTTCCAAACAATCACTGTCGTCAAAATTTTGCCAATGTTGAATACTGGATGGTTTCTATTTACTGCTTTGAGTAATAGAGTTTCTGATTTCGTTTGTGCACATTCAATGTGCCATTTTTATTTAAAATGCTTTGTTTGAGTAGCGGTCGGGTATATAAAGCATTTTGGAAATGATTTAGGATTATTTTCTTGCTTCTCAACTTAATGAGAATTGTTCATGCAGGCAAGACTTAATGTTGGGGATATTGTAAAATGCTGCGTCAAAAAAATTACTTATTTTGGAATATTCGTTGAGGTAATGACAGAATTCATTTTCATTCAAAAATAAATTGTTGGCTTATAAGAGGCCTCATTATGATGAAATCATTTAAAGGTTGAAGGAGTTCCAGCACTGATTCACCAGTCCGAAATATCATGGGATTTTACATTAGATCCATCAGCATTTGTCACAATTGGGCAGGTACAACTGAAAATCCTATGGCCACCATAGCCAATATTTTGATATTTTTTCTGAGAGAGTTTCTTCTGAAATATGCAAAATATCTTGACAAGTTTATCATTTTCCAGTACAATATTTATCCACCGTGTTTTTGCATTGTTCTTCAATATCGTTCTTCTGTTAAAAATATAAATTCAATTACACCTTTTTTTTTAATTTTATCAAGCTGAATGTTCATGGAAAATTCAATAAGTTATCATATCCATAGATACCCGAACTCGGAGAATTTAGTTTGTAAGTAAAGCTTTTCTTACTAACTTCTTAAAAACTTTTGCTCCTGTGTCAGGTTGTAGATGCAAAAGTTCATCAATTGGATTTTGTGTTTCAACGCATCACATTATCATTAAAAGACGTTACGGTATATTAAATAAGTTATTTCTTCTATCTATTAAGCGTAATCTCTAGATGCTTACTTGTTTCATATTACAATTTTCTTATGAATTTCCATTTTTAACTGAATTTTTTGCAGCCAGACCCACTAATTCAAAGTTTGGAATTCGTTGTTGATGGTGGAACTCGAACTTATTCGAGTGAGAATCGAGAGTCTGCACAACCAGATTTTGAGGTTTGAAAATCATCTTATAACAGATTATTGATTTTTGACTAGCTTTAATATGCTAATATTTTATTTGGCACACTGCAGTTTCCATGATATATTCATTAATTGTGTAATGTGGCTTGTTTGGAATTATTTGGTGCAAATGTGCATCAGAAAATCTAATCCTGATAACCTGGAGATAGTTCTTTTATCAATCATTGTGAATTAATATTTGGGTAAGTAATAGTTTAGCTCCATATTTTTTCAGAGATCACATTTAGGAAACAAAGTTCTGCATTTATATTTGATTGCTGAATTTGTAGAATTGCACCATTGTGGTCCATGAAATTAATAATGACATTAGCTGCAATAATTTTTTTTCTTATAATTCAATGTCCTTTACTCCCCATTCATGGGTTGGGGGTCCTAAACATATATAAGAGGAGTGTCCTAAACATGTATAAGAGGAGTTAAAATCTTCAATGCAGTCATGTAAGTATCATAATAATCAAGCACTGTCCATTTTAACCTTAAGGAGATCTTTTATAGATAGTCATGTATTTGAGTGATAGGCCCTTAGGAATAGTTAGTGTAATGTCCATGAAAATAAAATAAATGACATCTTGTTTATAAAATGATAAATTATCACTATGACTAATCACTTATAACATAACAACATCAAAAATTGATATTAAAAAAAAATACATTATAGATTTGAGCAGCTTAATGTGTTGATGACAAATGGTTTTCTAAAAACTCAAACCCTGTTGTGATTTCTAGATATCCTTGCTCAGAAGGGATCAAATTCCATTTAGCTTTGATAGTTATACAATCCTATATATAAGAAGGTCAAAAAAATAAGATAAAGTAGAAGGCAATAAAGTCAGTTTATCTCATTGAACGTCACATGATAGAAGGATTTTTACACCATTATTAAGTGCATATTACATAATGCAGCAGACCGATGGAAACTACTACTTGCTCATTAAGATATCCAGTCAAGCTGAACAATTTTATCTAATGTCTAGTTTTGTCTTCTAAAAAATCTATCATAAATTACTTGAATATAAGAATAATCAAGTAGGGGAGAGTCATATCCCCTACCCAATTAATTTTATACTACAAACAAAAACTACTTATATAAAAAATTTTCATGAATAGTTGACCGTTGATCAACTTGACTATGAAAAGGGGCTATTTGAAATGCCTCTTAATTACTTCTTTTTCTCTTTGAAATATCAACCCCAAGTAGTTGGGATACGACTAATGATGAAGATGATGCCTTCTTTTGGGAAATCTGAATTATTGAAATTGATTTGGATAATGAGTTGTACATTATAAAAACCCATTTTAGTCGTGCATCATAAAAACAATAAATAATTTATTAGACCATTTGATTTTTATTGGTTTAGAAAAAGCTTACGATAAGGTTCCAAGAGATATCCTTTGGAGAGTTCTCGAGAAGAAATGTGTTGATATGACTTA
>NEWO01000029.1:89631-113113 GCA_003013225.1 Phalaenopsis aphrodite
TATACACGCACACAGGTACCTCTATGGGGGGAGCATGTGATGATTTCTGACCCTTTTGTTTGTAGGTGTCATTTAGCTCCCCCACTTTTAAGGCATAGGTCATGATACGTTATGTGCATGTGAGTTTTCCCGCTAACACTTGTTTTCATGCAGGATTAAATCTTTTTCTTTTCTCTATGTACTTTTAGAGTCTAGGAGGTCCTCTAACAAAATAAGATATGGGCACGGATCCCGAGTTGTTTGGCACGGAAACCACTTGGAGGGGACCAAAAGCAGATGCTCGTGCCCCGTATCTTAATTCTACATTTTATATTAATGTATAGAATTAGCACGGGGTATGTATATGCGAAGTCCGACCACCTTTTTCCTTTTGGGGATGTCGTCGACCGAGCGGCACCGGCCCGTTTATTATTTTATTTGGTTTGCTTTACTTTTTTGCACCATATCGCATGTTTGCATATTTGCATTTGTTTTTCTTGTTTATTTCTGTGATTTATCTGGGATTTCACGATGGAACTAGGCTCTTTAGGATTTAAATTCTTAATTTTTTACAAAAAAATCTTAAATAAAATATTCAAACTAATTAAAATTTAGGATTAAAATATTCAGGATCTAAAAAATTACAATTTTTACTTTCCTGCATATATTAATAGGGTCTCCACAATAATTAAAGACCACTCTAGATAACTGCATTATATTTGTATGTCCCAAGGAGGAGTCTCTGTGCTTCTTCAACCTGACTAGCCCAGCATACATTTTATAAGTGGTTGTCTAGTGCGTCTAGGATGTTAGAAAGTTCCCCGACCCAGACGGGGAATAAGTCCTTTTGTTAGGAGTGTTTCCAGCTTTGTAGTTGAACCTTCATTTCTCGTTCTTTCTTGAGGCGTCATTGTCATTTCAGCAGGTATAAGTCTCACCTCTTGGAGCTCTAGCTTTTAGTTATAGATTAGAGTTTTTTTCCTTTGACCTTAGGGCTACTGAGGTTCCCGTGGACGACGTAATTCACGGATTGCTGACCATAGATCTCAGGACGAGTTAGGTCGACTACCTTCACGACCAGGTAAACTTAGGGTCATAGTAGCTATGGATGATGGGTTCGTGGTAGACATAGGCTCTTTAGGATTTAAATTCCTAAATTTTTACAAAAAAATCCTAAATAAAATATTCAAGCTAATTAAAATTTAGGATTAAAATATTCATGATCTAAAAAATTACAACTTTTACTTTCCTGCATATATTAATAGGGTCTCCACAATAATTAAAGACCACTCTAGATAACTGCATTATATTTGCATGTCCCAAGGAGGAGCCCCCGTGCTTCTTCAACCTGACTAGCCCAGCATACATTTTATAAGTGGTTGTCTAGTGCGCCTAGAATGTTAGAAAGCTCCCCGACCCAGACGGGGTATAAGTCCTTTTGTTAGGAGTGTTTCCAGCTTTGTAGTTGAACATTCATTTCTCGTTCTTTCTTGAGGCGTCATTGTCATTTCAGCAGGTATAAGTCTCACCTNCCTAGCCAGACATCTTTCTTTTGCATTGTGCTTGTGGTGTGACTGCATGTTGCATATGTATGGTAGTGTGTTATGGTGTTTTTCTGTAGGGAGTCATGTCTATTTATACACACACACAGGTACCTCTATGGGGGGAGCATGTGATGATTTCTGACCCTTTTATTTGTAGGTGTTATTTAGCTCCCCCACTTTTAAGGCATAGGTCATGATACGTTATTTGCATGTGAGTTTTCCCGTTGACACTTGTTTTCATTCAGGACTAAATCTTTTTCTTTTCTCTATGTGCTTTTAGAGTCTAGGAGATCCTCTAGCAAAATAAGATATGGGCACGGATCCCGAGGTGTTTGGCACGGAAACCACGTGGAGGGGACCAAAAGCAGATGCTCGTGCCCCGTATCTTAATTCTAATTTTATATTAATGTATAGAATTAGGACGGGGTATGTATATGCGGCACCGGCCTGTTTATTATTTTATTTGGTTTGCTTTACTTTTTTGCACCATATCGCATGTTTGCATATTTGCATTTATTTTTCTTGTTTATTTCTGTGGTTTATCTGGGATTTCACGATGGAACATAGGCTCTTTAGGATTTAAATTCCTAATTTTTTACAAAAAAAAATCTTAAATAAAATATTCAAGCTAATTAAAATTTAGGATTAAAATATTCAGGATCTAAAAAATTACAACTTTTACTTTCCTGCATATATTAATAGGGTCTCCACAATAATTAAAGACCGCTCTAGATAACTGCATTATATTTGTATGTCCCAAGGAGGAGTCCCCGTGCTTCTTCAACCGGACTAACCCAGCATACATTTTATAAGTGGTTGTCTAGTGCGCCTAGGATGTTAGAAAGCTCCCTGACCCAGACTGGGTATAAGTCCTTTTGTTAGGAGTGTTTCCAGCTTTGTAGTTGAACCTTCATTTCTCGTTCTTTCTTGAGGCGTCATGTCATTTCAGCAGGTATAAGTCTCACCTCTTCGAGCTCTAGTTTTTAGTTATAGAATAGAGTTTTCTTCCTTTGACCTTAGGGCTACTGAGGTTCCCGTGGACGACGCAATTCACGGATTGCTGACCATAGATCTCAGGACGTGTTAGGTCGACTACCTTCACGACCAGGTAAACTTAGGGTCCTAGTAGCTATGGATGACGGGTTCGTGGTAGATATAGGCTCTGTAGGATTTAAATTCCTAAATTTTTACAAAAAAATCTTAAATAAAATATTCAAGCTAATTAAAATTTAGGATTAAAATATTCAGTATCTAAAAAATTACTTTTACTTTTCTGCATATATTAATAGGGTCTCCACAATAATTAAAGGTCGCTCTAGATAACTGCATTATATTTGCATGTCCCAAGGAGGAGCCCCCGTGCTTCTTCAACCTAACTAGCCCAGCATACGTTTTATAAGTGGTTGTCTAGTGCGCCTAGGATGTTAGAAAGCTCCCCGACCCAGACAGGGTATAAGTCATTTTGTTAGGAGTGTTTCCAGCTTTGTAGTTGAACATTCATTTCTCGTTCTTTCTTGAGGCGTCATTGTCATTTCAGCAGGTATAAGTCTCACCTCTTGGAGCTCTAGTTTTTAGTTATAGAATAGAGTTTTTTTTCCTTTGACCTTAGGGCTACTGAGGTTCTCGTGGACAACGCAATTCACGGATTGCTGACCATAGATCTCAGGACGTGTTAGGTTGACTACCTTCACGACCAGGTAGACTTAGGGTCCTAGTAGTTATGGATGACGGGTTCGTGGTACCCCGACTCAGTTACCTCTACCTTTTTAGGATCACTCTACCTTTCTTTTTGTTGAAACGCTTTGAGCCCTGTCGCTCTTTAACTTTGTTGATATCACCTTGACGGCTCGATGCTGATGAGTTGCTGCTCATTTGGGATACGACGATTCGTCCTCTGCCCTTATGGCCCGAACGTGCTTTGACGTGTTGGGGTATCCCCATCAAGATGATTTAGGTTGTTCTGTGGGCCCCAGTGTATCGATGAGCCGCTACCCATTCGGGATGTGAGACACTCTCTCTGCCCGATGGCTTAGCGTGAGCTTTGAAGAATCAGGACTATTCCCACACAGGATAACCATCCTTTGAGTACCTATTGCCCCAGGTTCGTGATAATCCAAGCGAAACTCTTTTTATTGAAAATATTCTTGGGTATCCCCCAAGATATAATTAACCAAGTGAGATACGTCCACTTGAGAGTGCTCTTGACCCCAGAACAGACACCTACACTTGACTCTCTGCTTTTGGGTAGCTTGCGTATGTATTCTTTCGCGGATATCGGTTTAAAGTGCTTTCGTCCGATCTTGTTTAGGCGAACACTCTTAACATATCTTTGCAAGTTTTACAGCACGCAGGCTCTCCACGTTTTGTGTTTTCTCTTATTTGTCATTTTGTCGTATGTCTCTTCTTATTTGATTCCTCTCCTCTTCGAATCACTGATCTGATTCGAGAGGGAGATTTATTCGAATACAGAAAGTATACGACGATCGACAAGCTGACTTCTAAAATAAAAAAGAAAAAAACGAACGAAAACATTGATATATATTGTCATATGATATAAGGCTCTGAAATAAAATATCCAAGATTTTGATTTATTAATTTGGACAATAAAAGCATGGAACAACATACATTGGTGTATTAACAGGCTGATAGGTTGCTCGAAAGAGGATTGTGATACCTGTCCAAAATGAAAACTATTACTAACATTTTTTTGCAGTGCCTCAATTTGTTTCTTGGTAAACAGACTGCATTATTAATTGTTGTTAGTTGTGACAGCAACATTTGCGCAGTTCTCTCTATCATGTCTTCTATTAGAAGGCTTCTAATCTAGTAGGTCGTGTAATTTTAAACATGTTTTCTTCAAATTACCATGTTTCTTATAACAGCAGCACCAAAATCGTCCTTTCCTAGCCTTGTTATTCTGAGAGTTGTGAGTGTACAAGGATGGCCCTTCGACAGAAGATGTGGTGTGATTGTCATCATTAATTTCTTTCTGCTTTCCTCCCTTTAAACTTTTGCAAATGTCTTTTGAATGATAGGAAAAGATTTGATTCTCGTAATTCTCCTCCTAATTTTATCTAGATTTTTATTGAGGCTAAGGAGGAATTTGATGAACATCTTTTATTCAATAATACTTTTATGCATGAAAAAATCATCAAGACATTTCCAAGAATAAACCTCATATGTCTAGTAGCACCCAACAGCATGGAAGAGTGTTGAAATATTGAACAGCACTCAATTCTCCTTGTAGTAGATCATAAAGTTTGATCACAATCTCAAATAACTCTTAAAGAATTTTTCAGTGCTAGAGCAGGCGTCACATGCAACCTCCCATATCTCCCTGGTAGTTCTACAGAGCCGGAAGTTTTCTCCAATCTCCATAATCATGAAATTTATTTACCATGACATAACCATGGGTCATCGGTTTTCCAAGCCCGATATTTGGAATCTGTCATTTCTGGAGCTGAAATTTTGCCTATGAGATATCCATTTTTTCCTTTACTCGCGGACAACATGAAGACGGACTGTAAACACTGAAAAAAGTCACGGTCATGCAGTTCATGATTAGTAACTAGATGAGAGGAGTTATCATGTATGATGGCGACTGACGGCATGGGCACATATCTAATGATGACTTATGAGGAAGGAGATTATGAAGCTGTGTCGTGTTTAACCGTGATAAGATTATGAATTTCGAAATGAAAAGACCCGGTGTTTGAATGCAAGTGACAAAAGAACCCTTAGTTTGATTATTCAACCAGATGAGCAAACAGAAACCAAATGGAGGTGTGCAACTCTCGATTTCCACGAGTACGGCACCGAGTGAGAGGTGGTCAATTTTTTTTGTAATTTGGTGATTCGTGAGAGAGCGGCTAGGGCAAGCTAAATTGATCGTAAAGTTTAGCAAACGGGCGAGGAGGATGGTGATGAAGGTTAAGGTTGGAGCTGAAGACAGCGCCAAAAAATTCTATAGAACAATCGTCATCGATGGTGACGAGAAGTTTTGGTTCGTAGTTTTGATGGATGGAACCATCACTGAAAACGCGCAGGATTTCACTGCACACTTCGTCCTTAAAGATTTTGGAGGGGCACGGGACTAGTGGATGTTTCCGACGTTTGCGAGATTGTGGGATGTCGATTGCAAGATAAATGCAAGTCATGACGAGATTATTAGATAAGTCGCAAGAGTGACAAGAAAGTAATGAAATTTCTCACGATGCCAAGTCGTGAGTTTGCGTGTGCGAGAAAGTGGTTCACTAAACGCACCGCCTACGGGAGAAGGCAAATAAAAAACTCGCAACGGGAGAGAATGACGCCTTTGATACCATGAAAAAAATTGATACAGGAACCAAGTAGGGAAAGCAGCAGAAACACAAAGCAAAATTTTATTGATATAGGGATGAAGTTATAACACAACACAATAGAAAACAACAACACAAAAAATAAACGACTCGAGCAAACATCTCTAAGATGTTTTCTTAGGGAGGTAGAGGTCGGCTGAGTGGATCGAGTGGTTGGCAGGGGTGGTGGGAGCAAAGGAATGTTAGAGTCAGCGAGAGGAAAGTGCAGAACAACAAAGGCAGCGATGATGAAGGGCAACAGGTTTTGCTGCAGAACAACAACGACAGAGGCTGGGGATAAGATTGGGGAGGGGGGAGCAATGTTTGACAGTAACGAGAGGACGGTTGAAGGTTGGGGTGACGTCCAGGGAGCCGTACAGCAAGAGCAAGCACATGGGGGAAGGATGGTTGGGTGTTGGGTTGAAGAATGGGGAGGTCGGCGGCTGCTGGAGAGGGGAGGAGTAGAGAGGGTAAAAGGAAGGATACAACACCATTTTGGAGTAGTATACAGTCGAAGCACTTCCAAATCCTCGAATACATTCTATAATAGGAAAAACTCTCCACGCAGGAAATCTAAAAGTATAACACAGCAAAAAACTCCTCATAAACTCAGAAAACAAGCATATAAATAGATCTAGCTAAGTAGCAAACAAGAAAGGGAAGGCGACGAGAAAGGAAGGAGGAGAAAAGGGCAGGCAGTAATGCCACTTTCTCCAAACGCTACTCGATCCAGGCGGAAGACACGAAAGGAAAGCCACAAGTGTCTGCCTCCTTTAATGTCTCTCCATTCTTTTGGAGTCATGGAGCGGGCTCCCCTGGACCGACCCCCATGTCAGTCGGCTTGTTTCCCGCATGCGTGTGGGAAACCCTCGAACTCGCGTTGGTCTCTCAGTGTTGGGTGGGCTTCTACCTCATTCGTCGAAGCTTCTGGTTCCTTCTCTCTAATCTTGACTGACGGCTCTTGGGTCTCACTGTCAGTTGCACTGTCGGCCAAGCATCAAAGAAGTCGACACCACTTGTGCACCCATGTCCCTCTCGATCTGCTCACCAAAGACTACACCCATGCCTGTATTGTTGGATCCTCCTGAGGTAACCCACGATCAAGTTAGTCTGATGTGTTGTGAGAATAGTCTTAATCTTCCCGTCTGGTGTTAGAGTCGGTGGTATAGTATTGACTTTGAGGCATTAACATCCTATATGTCATAACTGTCCAGTGTCTGGAGCCAGTGCCTGTCCTCTCATTCTGTGTCGTTACTAGAATAGGCCTCACTAACGTTGCTCTGTTGTAAAGAGTTCTTGTGATCTCGGCCTCTGTCGAAGGAAGCAGAATGATGTGTTTCCCTCCTTTGCAAATGAGTATGTGTTTCTGAATATATCATATTGGTTCTTCAGTCAAATTGTCACGATCTTCCCAACAAAAGGTGGCAGGCATCCATAAGGACCACATCACACCACATCTAGTCCTTTAGTTGACCCCCAATCAAAAACTCTACGAAGCATCTTCGATAGATGTTGACTCGATTCTTTTTCTTCAGTCACGTCAGTGAATATAGCTGGGAATGTCTCTGAGTTGCATGTCCAAAATTTTCTACCATATGTGTTGATGTCATGTTTTTACTGCTCTCACTGTCGATGATAAGACTGCATATCTTTTTGTTCATTGTGCAACAGGTGTAGAAAATTTTGTGGTGAAGTCACTGCGAATCCGTCGTGTCCTTAGTTTGCAGGTCCCGTCGAACCCTGAGTGCCTCTCCTTCATTTGGGAGAAGCTAATACAATTCACCATGTTCCTCAGCTTTTCCGCGTCGCAAATCTCCTCCACAACACCCTGATCTGTGATTGTAACTTTCTTGTTCGTGAGAAAGCTGGAGGCTGTGTCATAGTCGTGGCATCTATAACACTTCCTGACCGCTAAGGTGTTGGAGAAGCTACCTTTCTCCTATTTTTTCTCGCTATGATCTGAAGATTCGATCCCTTGCTCGGCCTTGCCTGTGTCTCCCGGGGTACTTTTGTCGATCGTTATAACTGAAGATGACTGCACGCCTGAAGGTTGCTACCTGAAGGATGATTGTTTTCGGCTTTGCTTCTACTGTCTTTCAATCTTCAGGGCTAGTGTTTGAGCATCCCCAGCGTCCAGTACGATTTTAGTTGCACCACATTGCTAATACTAGGCTTCATGCCCCCAAGATATATAGCTACTGTGTTCTCCTCTGGCTCCGACTGATCGCACTTCATCTGCAAATGATCAATCTACTTCATGGACTCTTCTACTGATAAATCCTTTTGTTGCGAGTGATGGAGCCTCAAAAACATATGTTGGCAGTAATGGGTGGGAGGTACTTCTTCTACATTGCTTTCTTCATCTTCTATCACCTAGTAATCTTATTGCGGCCCTTTATTTTCCTCTGTCTTTGTAATTCTCTCACCACCGAGAAACACTTTTCTTCAGCTTGATGGCCGCTAGTTTGACCCGCTAATCCTCAGGCACATCTTTATACTCAAAAGATCCGCTCAACAGCCTGTAACTAATCAATGAATTCCTCAGGATCCATACCTCCTTCGAACTTTGACAGATCTATCTCTGTAATAAATAGTCCCATCCTATGGTTAGCTAATATCGAAACCACATAGGGAAAACAGCGGAAACACACAAAGCAAAAATTTATTGAAATAGGGATTTACAACACAACACAACAAAAAATAAAAACACAAAGCATAAATGACTAAAGCAAATACCTCTAACGTGTATTCTGAAGGCGATGGAGGTCGGTTAGGTGGATTGAGATGGTTTGCAGGGGTAATGGCAGCAAATGAATGTTGGACACAGCAAGGGGAAGGTGTGGAACTGCAGGGACAACAATTATTGAGGGTTGGACAGCAGGTTTTGCTGCAGAACTGCGACAACCGAGGCTAGGGATGAAGGTTGGGGACAACAATGCTAGATTATAAGGACATGGAGGTTGTAGGCTGGGGTGACATCCGGGGAGTCGGACAGCTAGAGTAAGCACTTGGGTGAAGGGTGGTCGTGTGTTGGGATGAAGGATGGAGAGGTCGGCAATTGTTGGAGAGGGGAGAAGTAGAGAGGGCAAAAGGAAGGATACAACAACACATTGAAGTAGCATACATCTAGAGTACCACCACCTCCTCGGATGCGACCCTATAACAAGGAAAACTCTCCACACAGGAAATCTTAAAGTAGAACATAGCCAAAAACTCTGCATAAACTCGGAAAACAAGCATAAAAATAGACCTAGCTGGGTGGGAAACAAAAAAAGGAAGGTGACGAGAAAGGAATGAAGAAAAAAGGGCAGGCAGCAATGTCACCCTCTCCAAACGATGCTCTCTCCAGACAGGAGACACGAAAGGAAAGCCGCAAGTGCCGCTCTCCTTTAATGCCTCTCGATTCATTTGGAATCTTGGACCGACCCCTATGCCAGCTGGTTCAGTCGGCTAGCTTCTTTCCCGCATCCGTGCGGAAAACTCTAGCACGCGCATCAAAAATTAGGGAATTTTTTTTTATATCTCTGCATTACATCTTACTACATATATATATATATATATATATATATAATAGCGTGGCGCGTCTACCAGTTTACAAAACAGGAAAGTAAAATCCTTTTAAAATAAGAATCCCAACAAATAGGAAAATAAAAAAACAAAAAATATATATTAAAAGGAAACATAACTACCGAATATATATTTGAGGGAAGAAAACAAATTACTTCTTAATCAAGCATGTGAATTAACACTTTCCAACAATGTCATAATGATAAACTATATTAGTAAAATTGTGTGTATGTGTGTGTGTTTGTGTGTGTGTTTGTGCGTTTGTGTGTGTGTGTGTGCACCTATTTAGCCAAAAAAAATGTTTCATTCCCTTTTCAACTATTTTTAAATGCTACTTTCAAAAAATAGAATAAAATTAACTTTGTAGATCAGAATCCATTATCATGGTCGTCCCAATCCAACCAAAAGCCTCTTTTTGTTGATTGATGCACGATGATAAAAGTCTCAAAATAGTCTCCAAAATCTTTGCACCCCATAGTCTACAAAATATCAATTTAGTCCCCAAACACTTTTAATATGGGCTGAAATTGTCCACACGAAGAACTATTTCAATCTTAATTTAAAGATTTTGTGGACTAATTTGACACTTTTATAGAATTTAGGACTAAAATGGTCTTACCTAAACAGCTAGGCGACTATTTTGGGCCTTTGGCATTTTACTCGTGCCAATTATTACAAAGGAACTTCGTCAAATGCAAATATATGCATTTATATTCACCATCAATCCAACAAAGTGTGCATACCAAGCTTTAGATCAAAGAGGGATGAGAGAACAATATGCCACCTGACCCTGGCGACAGAAATCCATTTATCTTAGAGTCTTTGCTAAATCGCATGAAATTGGGCTCATTCTGCTTCTTAGCATCAGCAAGCATGGATTTGTACCTTAGCCATTGTCCTTTGGACCTCTCTGTTATCAGCCACTGTTAAAAATTATAGACAGGCAAGAAACAATGAAGCAAAGTCAAAATAATGTGAATCCAGTCTTCAAATATCAAATAACTGAGCATCCCAAGTTTCATCAAAGTTAACCATATTCCAAAAAAGAACAATTGTGAGATAGATGAACTCATTGAAGATAAATGGAACATCAGAATAAATTACCCGTTCAGCTTCAGGAATAGTTGCAGGCAAAAGAACTCCCTTAGACTTCCCCCATTTGAGGGCACCTTCACCTACTAAGAACCTGAATATAACGTAGAACAGAGTTTAAGTGACAGTTTGAGTAGAACTCCAACAAATTTACATGAATGCTGAAGTTTAGATCTGATGCTGAATTTCCAAAAACTAAGATAAGAGAAACGGATATTAATAGAGATTCGTCTTGGGGATGACTAATACAGAAGTAGAAAATAAAGAGGAGAAGAAATGCATTCCACATAAGTTTCTTACTCGACAGCCAAGCTATTTTCTAATTTATTATTAATAGTTATGCAATATGAGAATGAATTGCATTTTATTGTTGAAAATTACTATTTTCTGAAAAAAAAAAAATTAAGTTGTAGTGGTTACATGACTTATTTATTTATTGCTTTTTGCTAAAAATTGATTCCAACACTCAGAATTCATCTTCCAGTGGCTGTCCATAGCAAAACCTAAACAGTGCATTGGCTTGAATACTCTCTGACAGAGTAATAGCGGCAGAAATTCGTTAGTAAGACATTGGAGAAGTATTAGTTACACCTTGGAGAGGTTATTAGATACAATTTTTTATCAGTTTTCTTAATAAAGGGGGAAAAACGAACAAACATCTGGGATCTTGTGGCAAATTCAATCCAGAAAAGCAGTAAGGAGGTGTGAAAGAAAGCGGTATACAATGTTCAATTGCTTTCAACAGCCAAAGAAAACTGAAAGTTAGAAGAAGACTTAAAGCATCCTAAATTCAAGAAGACCCAATCAGGTTATCTGTATCCCCTTTATACGTCCTTTTTATTTTGCAATTTCTTGAATAAGTGATCCACCAAACTTATTTCTGCTTTGCACAGTTTTGGATAGCTGGAATTCCAGTCAAACCAACAAGTTTTGAAGAAGATCGGGTGAAATCAACTGACTGGAAAAAAAAAAATTGCTGCAGCTGTTTTAACCAAAGAAACGGAATCTAAAAGATGAAATTAATGCCAGGAAGGTTGATTGTATCACCTCTACGCTCTTTAG
Source organism: Phalaenopsis aphrodite (assembly GCA_003013225.1). NCBI lineage: Eukaryota > Viridiplantae > Streptophyta > Magnoliopsida > Asparagales > Orchidaceae > Phalaenopsis > Phalaenopsis aphrodite. The sequence goes on from NEWO01000029.1 coordinate 101,213, forward strand.
CTAAGAATTGTTTTGGTAATTTTGGTTGAAATTTAGGAAAATCGATTAATTTTGTCCAGATCTGTTTTAAAGTGAATTTAGAAAACCTCTTTGATTTTACCTATTTATCTAAATAGTAACCTCAAATTCATCTAAACTCACCGTTATTGATTTCTAGATCAATGTGATATCAAATCTTTTTACTGTTTAGAGAAGTCGTGGAGTCGTCATGTTCTACCCATTATATACTGTTTCTTTTGTAGAGCAATACCGGAATATATAAACACATCACATCCATATATCTCACGATCCTTTAACATCATTGATTTATTATTAATTCAAGTTTCACTGACATTGCATATTAGGAAACTAGAATTTCCTTGAGTTAACCGTAATCATATTATCTTCTCAAATTTATACTTTTTTCATGTCTTTTCAGATAAAATTTCCAAGCATACATGACATCTATAAATAGTATACATCAGGGTAGCTTATATTGAATATGTATTGCGAGCATATCCGTAACCAACACCAAACAATATCAGTTCTACTATTGCTGTAACCCTACAGATATTGCAATTTTCTACACACTTATTAAAAGGTTTCATGCATTCCAATAAATTTCGAAAGCTGCCATTTGATTTTTTTTTTTTTTAGTTGGTAAATTGTGAAACTAGGTCAAATGGATCAACAGCACACAGAAACATTGGAATTAAACAATCAGAAATACGAGACAGATGCTTAAATAGGATGAAAATACTTCAAAGTTCAAACTACATCATGTTATTATGTCAATTGTCAAACCATGTTATCGTTTTATCAACCTATTCAAGGAATTTAAATGCGTAATTCTCAAGTGCTTTTGCATTCTTTGCGTCAATGCATAATGAACGAATCATTCACTGTGCACAAAAGCAAATTTTGTATTAAAGGCTTTTATTACTAATATTTAGGGTTTGTTTGTGGCAGTTGCAGCTTATCCAGATAAGCTGCTGATCGGCAGCTTATCCAGATAAGCTGCTGATCGGCAGCTTATCCAGATAAGCTGCTGATCGGCAGCTTATCTGGATAAGTTGTCTAACTGTTTGGTTTGTGTGTTTAGAAAACAGCTGATTTTGGATAAATGATCATTTTGTCCTTGTTTTAGATACTACAATTATTTAAGAGAGAATAAATCAGACAGGAAATTACATGAAAAAAGAATCATTCAAATTGAAAAAAAGATTAATAAAAAAAACACCCAATTCAATTTTGATATAAGAATATAAATATGAAAGATTTAAATACATGCCTATATATTTACATATCTAACACCAAATCATTTCCCCCTCCTCTCCCGCCTCCTCCTCCGACTCCATCCCTGGCCCCCTCCTTGACCTTTCCCTAGCAGAGTCTGAGATGTTCGTTTCCCCCCTCATTTCCGTATGCTCCTCCGACTCCCTAAAACTCGCGGAGCCCGCGCTCGACTGCACCTACAAACTTATTTCTCATTCCTGCTGCCACGGCGAGGCAGACCCCTCCTCCCCCGATGCGCAGCTCCTCGCCTGACTCATTGGCACGACCTACCAGTCGCATGTCGATGAAACACTCGAGCTATTCATCGTCAAGACCCTTCTCTCTGTTGTCACCTCCACCTACCTCTGCATCCATGAAGACTCGCTTCTTCGTGTATCTTCCGAACTTAGCTTTGTGCAGAGCTTCATCACTATGATCATTAATGACATTGATGTTGTCCTTAGCCTACCCACTCCATCCGCTGCTGCGGCGAGATGTGTTCGAAGGAAAATCAGGGCAATGGCGTAAATAATATGAACGAAAAGCGGCCCGCGGGGGTCATCCCACGGGCCGCTTGTTTCGCAAAATTAAAACGCGGTTTTTAGATACGCATGCGAAACACGCGATCTAAATAATACAGCAGTGTTTTCATTAACTGCAGTTTTAAGCTACCCCAAACAAGCCCTTAATAACATGAAAGGCGGATCTAGTCTCAAAGTGCAAATATGTTCTCACTCCTTAATGCATTTTTTCTTATCTCTTCTTTCTCCTACTAGATCGGTGAAAACCTAACAACATGACTCAAAAAAGCTAATTTAACGTCATGAAATCATCTCCTACACTTATAATTAGTCATAAAAGAATTACATTGGTGGTATTCGCCCAAGAAGTGAAGAACCCATTATTTGCTCTCTGGCCAAGCAAGCAGCAATCTGTATGGCATTATGAACGCCTGATCTACAATAACAGTTTAATCAGCAACACAAAAAGGAGTAAAGTGCCAAAAAAAAAAAAGCTCCTTGACTGTTTTCATGGGGCAAGTTTAGTCCCGTAGTCTATAAAATTGTCACTGTATAACTATTTCAGCCCCTATTTAAGGAGTATAATTTGGCACTTTTAAAAACTCAAGGACTTAAATGACCCCCTGCAAAGAGTTGGGGACTATTTTAAAACTTTTCACCTCAAAAAAAAATGTTATTTACATTGTACCATATATGACTGTGAAACTAGACCAGCATCAAATAAACTTCATCATCAGTTAAATCATCCAAGCCATGTCAAATTTATTAAAAAGTACCTTGAACAGCCCCCACAGCACCGTAGGCTCCGGAAAAGCCATCCATGATACTGGCATCACATTCTACGTGACCGAGCTCTGTCAAGTTTGAACCTCGACCTGCATTTGTGATTGGATCATCCTATAGCAAAGAAACCATATTTTTTAACAATTACTTTAATGTTAGCAACAGTAACGTATATAGATGCCTAGCAGGTAAAAACCCTATAAAAGAGAAATTTAGCAAGATATTATAAAATTTTTAAAATGTTTTTATTTTGCATGAGTAGAAGAGTTTGATGGAAGTGCATGTGTAATAGCTAAAAATGTTAAAAGGGTATTATTATTATTATTATTATTATTATTATTAACTTATAATCAATTGTCACATGTCTTACAAATGATGAGAACTATTTTTATAAATTCTAGTTTTTATAAAAATCATTTTGATAAATATAGGTGTGCATGTATAAATAAGTATTGTAATATTTATAAATTAATCTACTAGTTTACTATTTTTTACAAAGATTTTATTAGTGTACAAATATTGCTGTTACTATAGCTTTGAAGCAATTACCAATAGCAATATCATCAATTTTCCACACAAAATAAGTCCCATACCTCCAGAACTTTAGTGGCAGCTATAACAGCGTCTAGACAACCACCAGTACTCTGAAAGTTCAACAAAGCAATATCCATCGTAATAAATAAGAAGATGAAAATTTAAAACAAAACATTAAAAAAACTGCAGTGGTAAGAGATAGGAGAGCTCACAGCATCACAAAGATTATCAAAGAACAGTAATTGCTTGTTATCATGAACTAAACAGTGACTAAATTTACTAAATCAAATATTTATTCAGGTTAAACTAAATAGTGTACATGAATCCTATATAAGCCAACTTCCTATATGAGTGCCATGTGTGTAAAAGTCTACAATAAATGTTTTATGATTGAATTTTAAAACAAGTCTTAGAACTGAACCTTAAACTAAAAAGTTAAAAAAATAAAAATCTCTTTTTTTAACATAACTACTATATCATAAATAAATAATTACCAATATAAACAACTTTTCCACATATTTTGGAAAAATACTGGCTTGAAAAAAAAAACAGATTGGTAGAAAGATTTAGGATGTATTACAAAAAAAGTTTAACATCAAATCTAGAAAAGTTTATTAATGAGTCCATCGTATTTTGATGAGTTGAAATGGTTTACTTAATATAAAGCAATCACTATTTTCACTGTGTAAGATAATTCTCGCAATACTTATAGTTCACAAGATATCAATAATGACAAAGTGATGCATTACCTGAACAACTCGGTATGAACGATGCCATTAATGTCTGATAACTGCTACAAGTTTATTTCATTCTCATGGACTCCTGTGCTTTTTTAACCTTCTAGGTGAGGGTAGCAGTCGTTGTTAGTTAGGGTGTTGCATTGGATGTCTTGATTGTTTTTAAAATATATCCTTGGCTTAGACAATTGATTTATAAATATTTTAATTCACTTTATAAGTTGTTCTTTATCATTTGTTAAGTCTGATATAAGATGAAAATTCTAAACCATACAAAAGGCACAAAAATATGCTGAAACTCGGTATGAGGTACGAGCCGACTTCCTTAAACCTTGAATAATGTTAAAGCAAATATAAGCATTTGAAATGTTCAACATTTTATATAATCCTGAGTGAGGGAGAAAGATTCCTTCTTGTTTCCCAACTATGCACCATTATCCTCGTCTACATATAACACCCAAACAAGGATAATCTTCTTTGACCTCTAACAATTCCTAGCACTGACAGAAGGAAACCTTATTACCTTCTCAGAATCACTTGGAAACATTCATCAGAGTGCTTTAGAGGCTCAAAAGCTAACTTTCTTGAAAGCATAGTGAGATTAGCATAGTAAGATTTTCCGTTTAGATTTAAATTTATTATTTGCTTGAAGTTCTTATCACTCTGCTTCATTAAAGAAAGTTCTAGACTTTTTTATATTAATGTGCGCTGAGTCACTTGTTATATTTTTTCTACAATACGAGTTGAATCTTTAAAATTAGTTTGTCTTGCTTAATCTTTGCAAATTTAATTATAGGATCTTCTTGACATTTTGTTAAAACGGAAGTGTTTATGGGGTTGAATCTAAGTATCCAAAAAATAAATTGTCATTTACCTCACAACAACAACAACAACAAAGCCATAATCCCACTACTTGGGGTCAGCTACATGAATCCTTTTTCTCCATTGTGTCCTATTAAGTGTCATATCTTCATTAAGTTCTAATAGATTAAATTGTGATTTACTCCACTATAAGCTATGATACACAACTTGTAAGAGTGCTGAGATTAACCCACGAGGATTTGCAATAAAAGGCTTCAATAGTGATCAAGGCTTCATTTGATACTAAACCACTATAACCCTTTTGTTGTTAGATTGTGCTTCCTTTGATCTGCTTTACTTTTGTTAAAACATCACTGCAGTCTGTCGCCAATTCAAATGTTTTGATCCTCGTAAATTTTCTAATTAAATAAATCAATTGTTTTTTTTTTTTAATTAACTAGTTTTAAATAAGCTTATTACAATGTAAGAAACTGTTCTTTTCAATTCGACCGCTTCAGTTGTTATTTGGTTTTTTAGAAAATTAAAGCTAAAGGCATGACTTCTGGTCATGTAAAAAAAAGCCAAGCATAGCAGGAAAAGACAAAACAATAGTTTTATTCTGCCAACTCATCGTCGTAAACTAAATCCGCTTCGATTCAATCAAAACCAATATTTAATCCATGCAAACTTTTATAAGTTGAGCATACACCGCATCCATCAACATATAAGGAGCGAAAAAAGCAAAATAAATTGGGATTTGAATGCAGATCTGAGCCCAGAAATAAACAAATAAGAGAATGCTGGAATCAGTGAAGTACCTTCCGGAGAACGTGCGCAGCAGATAGGCAGGCTTTCTTCATTGCTCTTCTGAAAGATTTCTCATTAGACGGAGAGTGAAAGCCAGCGCCGACGTGAACAGCGACGAAAAATCTAGGGTTTTCTCCGCTCTTTCCCTCCATGGCCCCGACGCTTGAATTCTCGAACAAAATCTTGATGGTGAGACAGAACAATGCAGCGACAATTGGGCTGTTAGTGGAATTAAATTTAGTAATTCTTATACATTTAAATTTAATCAACTCAAATTAAATTTTATTGGATGTGAATAACTTAAATAATTATTTTTCAGTTTTAAATGTTCCGATAACAAATAAAATTAATTAATTCTATAGATTTCTATTTAATCAAAGTAAATTATATTAATATCCTTAACTATATATTTTTTATTTAATAGCATAAAATTTAAATTTTATTACAAGTTTACCGTGGCACAACTAAACTCAATATCATCTACTTTCTTCTCTTTCTTTTTTCGCTCCTACCTAAGGATGTGTTTGGGAGGACGTTTTTTGTGTGGTATTGTACATAGCGTTTGGAAAACATGTGTCATATATGTTTTACAAAACGGAGTTTCAATTTTACTATTACAAGCGATCCACAGGGTCCTACCCACAATCTGCATTTAATTGTTTAGAAAGACTCTCGCTGCTCCTCACCTCGTCGCTCATCTGCCCTAATTTCGCAAGCAGCTCTCGTTCAAATCTCCTTCGTAGAACCTTAATAGAGTCCCTGAAGGTATGTTTGTGAGAATGTTATTTTTTTTCTGTTTCTTTGGATAACCACGGTTATCTTCCTGAGAATGTTAATCGAGTCTTGATTTCCGTTATCTTCCTCAGTTATTTCATTGCACTCATTTATATATTAAGTCGTTCTGCACTTCTCTGCGAATGGATCTGATGTTATTTCTTTGTTCACGGTTTCATCTTCCTCGCGAAGCAGCACAATGGTTTGGACTTTTTTTTTCTTTTTCAAGCTTACTATTACTGATGGATTTTATTTTGTGGTTATGGATCTGATATTATTTTTTGTTATGTATATGATGTTTGGTTCTTGTATTGTGTAATATCTATGCTTCTTTGCATTGATACTATTATTTGGAGGTGTTGTGGACTTCCTACGATGATATTCTTTGATCATTATGAGGTATGGAAGGAAAATATTGGGCCAAAATTGGAAGCATTGCTTTTAGAAGTTAAACTAGAGTAATAGTTCAAATTCTTGAATAAAGGCCGAATGCACATTGACAACATAGGTCATTTAGCTTGGTTAATGAGGCAAACCCTTAAATTTTGTTTGACTCGTTAATAGCTACCTTATGTTGTGCTTGACCTTTCCTAAAGCAAACATGGCTGCACAAGGAAATTGTTGTGTTTGAGAAGGAAAGCTTCTTAAATGTAATTAGGAGTTATTTTTTATTTATAATTTAAAGGATTCTTAAGATGCAGTTGAATAGCTTCAAATGCAATATCAGTCTTGTGGCCAAAGTTAACATGTAATGCAAATAATATTTCTAGATCTTCCGTTTAGATTAATTTATGAGTCGGCATTGGGTTATTGCCAAATCAAACATTGTTAGCATTTTTTTCAAATTATTTATGTTTGAAAATATTTGCACTTCATTTTAGAAGACGTGCATCACATGAATTTCTTTTTTTATCTAAGGCTATGTTTTTTTTTTCAACTGTTGTTTTATTATACTATCAATATGAGTACATTATTTGATCCATAAACTTTAGTAGTCTCATTATGTTTAAAAACAAAGAAGGAGCTATATTAACAATGTGGGACAAGGAAGTTACTAACATTTTCTGCAATCTCTGTATAGGGGAGATTAAACTTAGAAATAGACCGACAATCTATTTTAACAAAGAATGGTGGCAGAATATTTCCAATAAGTTTAAAGAATTGACGGGACGATCTTACAATAATTTGAAATTCAAGAATATGTGGGATCAACTAAAGAAAGATTGAATGTTATGGAAAGAACTTAAACGTGGATCGACGGGATTGGGTTGGGATCCTGTCAAGCGTACCGTAGACGCTTCAGAGGAATGGTGGATTGAAAAATTAGAGGTAATAATTGTACTCCTGCGAACTGTTCAGTTAATTTACATTTATACTTATATTTCACCTAATATGCTCCTATCCCCTCCCTCCTCGTTGCAGGCAGTACCTAATGCAAAGAAATTTAAGTTGTGTGGAATTGAGTCGGACTTGGAAGACAAATTTGATATTATGCTCAAAGGGGTTGTCGCTACGAGTCAGCATACGTTCAACCCAAGCGAGCAGGGTTTTGTTGGCATCTCAGTTGATGTGATGCTCGATCAGGTTATCAGTTCAGGTGAGGGCCCTAGCATAAACCTTATGGAGCTTGAGCAACTAACCAATCAAAGAGGCGTAAGATGGAAAAAAAAGGAACAAATAAAGATGTTTTCGTGCAGAGTTCAATTGATAGACTGATAATTATATTTGAAGCTTTGATATCAATTGAACCTATGGAGGATGTTCCCACCGTTGATGGTTTTATGAATTTTTTAGATGAAATTCTATAAGTTATTGTTGATAATGTATTCTACTTAAAATGTGTAGGGTTCTCGAGGACCCAACTTGCAGACAGATTTTGAAGAGGCTCCGACTTGAGCTGCATTATGATTGTTTGTATCTCTCAATTGATAAATGAATCTTTCATATATCATGTTTATTGTATTTGCTTATTGTAATGGATATTTTGCTTTAGGTTTTAGGTGAATCTTTGGTATGCACAATTTTTGTTAGAGTAGTATATTTTTTGGAAAAAGTCTCTTTTTGGATATTTGTTTGATTTATTTGTCTTTCCTTTATGAAATTGTTTATGCATAATACAACATTCATACGGGATGGATATGCGACAACTAGTGTTATGCCGAGAACGCCGCAAAAGAATGGCTGCGACAATTCTTATATTGTTATGAGAGTACTACCGCTCAAATAGAGTACGAACACCGCGAATGACCTCATCGTTTATTGAGGATAAATGGGCGGACGAGATGTTTGTTGGACATTCTATAAGATTCAACAATTTATTTCGCATGACCGTACTCATTTTTTTGGATCTTTTGAACGAACTACGAATGAATCACGATCTTGTAGGTTCGGTCAGAACTACTACAAGAGTGGTGTTGACAATTACATTGTTTATTTTATCTCAAAATGAATCAATCAGATGAGCTATGAAGTGATTTCAACATTCATCAGAGATAATAAACTGATACTTCTCTACTGGTATAAGAGCACTAATTAGTATAGCTTCACACGTAATTAAGCCAGAAGATCCAACTTTCAGTAGAATTCCCACCAAAATAGCCAATGACACGCGCTACATGTCATTTTTCAAGGTTAGTCTATTCAATTAGTTTTTTTTATTTTATAATATAATGTATATGATGTCATTGAAATCACTAACAAATCAATACAAAACTGTATTGGGGCAATTGACGGTACACACGCGAAGCCCGACTCCCTAGCAATGAAAATGTTGTGTATATTAGACGGTGTAGTTCACATACATAAAATGTAATGGATGTATGTGACTCCAACACGTGCTTCCCATTTGTGATGGTTAGATGGGAATGAAGTGCACACAACGGTCGTCTTTTTAGATTTGCAACAAATAACAGCCAACAATGCTTCCCACACCCGCCTCAAAGTATTTTAACTTTGATTAATTTATTAGATTTTTTCAACCCTATTAGCGTAATTCATGTCAGGAAAATGTTATTTGGTGGATGTCGGATATCCTTTACAGAGAGGCTATTTAAAGCCATTTGCAGACACGAAGTATCATATTCCTGATTTTGAGAGGTTAAGTGGTGTCGCGCATGGTAGGAAAGAGATGTCCAACAAACGTCACTCCTTCTTACGCGGGGTAATCGAAAGGACATTTGGAGTATAAAAGAAGAAATTGGTCATTATACGTAATATTTTGACGTATCCATTTCAAAAACATGTACATATTGTTCTGGCTACGATGACGCTCCACAATTTCATTAGAAAACATCATTCTCATTCTGATACGGACTTTAACATGGTTGACACCGATGACATGCATATACCGCCTTAAGCATTTGAATTCTAGGTTGGGCTGTCCATGCTGGATGAAGTAATGGAGGCAGAAGTATTTAACACCCAAGTTAGCGAAGGTGCATATGAGATGATTGCTATGAGGGAGCTCATAACAAATGCAATATGCGATTCCTGAATTACTCCACATCCTTTATTTAATATTCAAATCTTTTTATCAAACATATGGTGCAGACATCATTTTTGAATGCATCTGTAAAACTATAATTTCTCTTGGAATTCTGATCAGTTTTGTGAAGTATTTATGGTTGCTTTAATATTTATGTTTTAAGTAATCTGTTATAAACATGTCTTTTGTAGATGCATTGTATGAATGTTGTTGTCATTTATCCAGAGGGGATAATGAATCTAGAATTTGGAATTGCATGCTATAAATGCTCCATCATTTGAATAAGTATTTTAATTAGCAAAGTTTTTCGGAGAAGAATTTAACAACCAAGTTAAATTGCACATATGAATCTGGAATTTTGGTGCATGCATCAGAGCTAGTATTAGACATCGCATATGCTTCATCATTTTCGAATGCATCTCGAATTCTATGTGAGATGGAGTCTATTTTGCAAGGTTGCATTTCATTATGCTGCTCTGTATGTGATGAGATGGAGCCTGTTTTTTTGTTGGCAAAATGTGTTTTACTGAAGCATGTTAGAGAATATTCTACTGAGGATGTAATTTTAGTATTAACTGCTGCATTTTAAGTTGTGTAAATACATATAAACTGCAACATGTATCATTAATAGGTGTTGGTTTGGGCATAACTTTGTGGCTTCGGCATTGTACCAATATTGAATGTAGCCTCAACATTATAGCCTGTTCTTTATCTTGGGACTGTCTGCGTAGGCAAGGAAAACCTTGATAGCTATATCAGAGCTGCTATCATTTTCTGATAGAGAAATTGATTTGAAAGTTTTCCAAATAATATTTATTGGTTTATCTTACATCTCTACTCTTCTGCATTATTCAATTCGTTTTATCATAATTCTTGCAGTCTTGGAAGAATTTTTGTGCAAAGAAATGCTTCAAATTTTAGGAGAACGAGTATCCTTTTTTTGCAGTTCCTAAAATTTTGACATTTATTAGTTGAAACTGTTAATGAAATTTGCGGAGAATGTTTTCATTTGTTGTTCATATGCTATCCACGCTTGGAAATGATACATTTTTCTTCTTCACAAAACATTAGGACATATTGATTATTGTAATTGTTTGTTTCCTTGATGAACTTTTTCGCAATATGGCTCACAATGGTGCTTCATTTTGTTTCTTGAGATGTAAAAAAAATATTGCATTTTTTGTCATCTTGATCAGTATGATCCGGTTGGATGAAACTTTATTCGACGAGACGATAGCCTGCCTAAAGCATCACTCAATTCTGATAGTTTGAGTTGCCTCAACAAGGAACATTTCTTGTTTTATCACTACAATGAATATTTAGAGAGCTTGAATTCGATTGTTCAGCATATATTATGGTCTTATCCCCAATTCAGCAGGCATAGAGCTGTAAAATGCCTGCAAAAACTCAAATAAACCCAACAAAGCTATACATATTATAACAAGCTAGTTGTTCTCTGTATCTGGATATCTCTTCAAAGATAGGCAGCCTCCCGTAAGATTTAATTGACGTTTGTGTGGCAGCTTGGAAGGCCAACGACGTTTGTTGTTGGCAACCGTTGCTCCCAAATTTTAGTTCTTGAGTATATTGTATTAGCTTGTTAATGTTATGTGTTGTTTAGTTCTGTTAATAAATCAAAATGATTGCAGCTTGGATGGCCCTCCTTATGGGCAACCAGTGCTGTGATATGAATGGTGGTATTTTTTTGTTAAGAGAATGATTGTGGCTTCATATATTCTAATGTCGAGGCTTTCAAATTTCAGTTAAAAGTTAAAATGGTGGCATGCTATATGTGATAAGAAAGACTTGGGTGGTATCAATGTAAACAAAAAAGTTTTTCTCTTAGATATGTAAATACATAGGAATTGGGTGGTATGTATGTAAATGCACCACTTTATTTTAATCTACTAATTGATGTGGCTTAATATCATATTATAGGTGTGTCACAAAGACTAATAGTGCTGCTATCTTTGGAAAATCTACATGCTTTAAGTATTCTTCTTTTAGCCTCATATAGACAGATGCCTTCTCTCTTTAACAACCCAATTTTTTTTATATGAATTCTGGGTTCCAGTAGCAATTCTCCATTGTCGTGGTAGCATTGTGGGGTTTCTATGGAGGACAAATTTTTTCCAAACAAATAGTCAATCATGCTTGAAGATTTTTCATTCCTGATTTTGATTGAAAAATAATAACTAGTGAGGGA
>NEWO01000029.1:114793-181696 GCA_003013225.1 Phalaenopsis aphrodite
ACATATAAATTTATCTAATTATAACTAAAATGATAATATTATAATATGATTAGTAATTAATAATCGATTTACTTTATTAAATTAAATTAAAATTGTTGACCTATATGCTCCTTCCTCTATGCCCGAAACACTCGCTTACATTTGTCATAAAGGCCCTTCCCTCTTTACCTCGAACCCTCTCTTGTGAACACCCCTCCCCCCACCACCCTGTCTCTTCTGGTTTCGCCCAAACCAATGGCTTTCGTCAATATTTGTTTGAGAGATGCTGAATTATGAAAAATTGACTTGAGAGATTTGAAGCAAGACTTTTATATATAAGTTAAAAATATAAGAAAAAATTGTAATAATTAACATGAAAATTATGGAAGACGTGAAAAAATAACGTAGTAACATCACTCCAATAAGTTAACTATGAAGAAAATTATGAGGATCGCACAAATTACAACACACTTAAGTTTCTCCACACCTTTGAATGCTTTATGGCACTCATCTCATCTCAAATGCACAAGAGAAATGGAAAATCCACCACCAACAATCATCAAAACCAATATAATAAGTAAAAAAAATTGCCTAAAAACGTTTACAAGTGTCCAATCTCTGTGATGTGATGTCGCAACACTCTAATAGGAGTTGCAGTGTTGTGCTCTTGGGATATGAAATTGAACTATGCTCTGACGACATTATCTTGCGGGTGTAAGGCGCAGCTGGTTTTGACAATGGGGTGTTGTTAGTATGATGAGAAACACCATGTATATATATATATATATATATATATATATAACACTTTGCACCCCCTACCTAACCTCCATCAATTTCATTATCAAATTGATTGCCAAAATTTAAGGCTTTAAGATGATAATTGATGCACACAATCAGATCCCACAAAATAACAATACCAAACTCTCACAATACAATCGCAATTAGAATTAGCTTTGAAGGCAACGATGGGATCACAAGGTATAGAAAACATCAAAACTCTCATTTTCTCCTCATTCCACTTAGCCCCTTCAAGAAACCATAGAGTAACGTAAACATGTCTGAACCATTCTTTCTTTTGGCTTGTTCCCGGATTCACTCAATTCGTGAAATAGCCAGATATATTAAAATCAAAATTTAATGCAAAATTTTGTGAAGTCTCTATTTATTAAATCAAAGTTTAACTTGTATGAAATATTATAGTGGCGTCAATTCGAGTTAGCAGGTCAGTTTCAGGTCTGACTTGAAATGACCCAGTCTGAGTAGGGTCAAAGTGAACCCGATCCAAATAAAAAAAATAGAAAAGAAAGACCTGAACCCCAACTTGACCCGCTAGCCCGAATATGACCCAAACTTTTATGTTTTATTCGGACCATGTTTGGGTTCCCATGTTCAGCCTGAATAGCAAATGAGTTGAAATCTCTTACCTAAATCAGATTAGAAAATATTCGGGCCAATTTGCGAGATTTTTTAAGTCGAGTTCGAGTTGTGTTGTTGTGTTGGGTCAAATTTTTTATACCCTGTAAATATATGGCTAATAATATGTAGCTTAAGTGTTTGTTTGGGGCAGCTGCAATTTATTAAAAAAATTGTTGTGCAATAGTTGAATATTTAAATATCTAAATATTCAATAGTTAATTAAAAGAGACCGGTTGAAGAGTAGGTTGGTCAAGAGAGGCAAGCTCTTGACCAACTCATTTGGATATTGCATTTTGTCTTCTGAAGTTCAGGCAAAAGGAGATACATGTAAATATTTAAAAATTAAAAATTAAATATATAAATACTTAAATTATGTGTCATTAGTACATTCTAAAATATCTCTAAAATAAAAGTGTAGCGGTATTGTCTTGGTAGACTGGCAATGAGGCACTAACCAGCACTGCAGGCTAATGTACTGTCAAGAGCCGTATTACCGGGGGGAGAGAGGGAGGGAGAGAGTGACAATGGCGGATAGGACGCGGGTTCTCGTCATCGGAGGAAGTGGTTATCTAGGGCAGCACCTCCTCGCCACACTCGCCACTGCTGAGGGTGAGAGGCCTTACGATTTGGCTTTTACTCACCACCGTCCAATCCCGCCGCAGGAGCTGGTCGACGCCGTCTCCCCCGTTATGTACTTTCGAGTCGACCTCTGCACCAGCGAGGGCTTCGAATCCATCTCCACTACATTCGGAAAGGTTCGCATATTTGTTTTGATTACTTCCCTCTCCTTTTATGTGGTGTGCAAGTCTTTGTTGGTTCAAAGGAATTAAGCAGAAGTAAATATTGTTATCTCATAGTTATATTTTAGGATCTGCTTTGTAGTTGATTCAAAATGATTTTATCAACGAAATTACATTACAGGTACGTTTCTGTGCACGATTGTTTACTTACTGCTAGTAAAAGTTGCTTAAATTGTCTCTGATGTTTGATTTCAAGTTTATCATTTAAATTGTTATCACTAAATAAGGATGTCTGGCTTTGAATGGCTTAATTTTAACAGTCCTCTAGCTTTGTGTAATATTTAATTGTAAATTGTTTCGTTTAATTAAGGGTGGACTGCCGAAATTAGGTTTACAAAAGAGGCATGATTGGATGTGAGCTTCCTAAGAACTCAATGATCACTAAATAAAGTGCTAATTATAAAGAAAGGAATTAAAAGGAGCACTGAAATATTTATTGATAAGGATTAGGCAAGAACCATGATTTATTGTAAATTCACATATAGCCAGCGGTTCTTTGTTTGTGAAAATTTATTCACGCGATTTGCTCTGATGTTCGTCTGCTTTTTATGTATTTGAGCTTGCTTTCAGCCACACGTTGTTGTTAATTGTGCTGCACTCTCTGTTCCTCGTGCATGCGAAGTGGATCCTATTGCAGCCATGGCCATTAATTTACCTGCCTCGCTTGTTAATTGGTTATCAAGCTTCAGGGACAGCAATATTCTGTTAATTCATCTTTCCACTGATCAAGGTAAACCATATTTGGTTCTTTTCCTTTCAGAAATCCTCAACTTACTTGCTTCTTTGTCTTGGAATTTCACCTTGTTTTCCAATTTCCATGCTTTGGTTGAACACATGTACTACATCATAATGTTGCTACATATCAAATGTTATCTAGGATAATTTTGAGTTAACATGTATCTTTTGTTTTTTTAAGCAAGTTATAGTCTGATTTATGAGTTAAACCTCTGTTGTCTCTACACAAGGTTCTAAGCCATTTCTTTTTTACTGAACTCTTAATTAATACTTTTTTCAAAGGCTGAAGTATAATAATACTTTTTTGTGTTGGTAAACTTGATGCAAGTGATCTTCCATTTACTCAAATAGTGTCACTTATTTGAATTGTTAAAATAATTTTGGGGGCTGGAAGAGGACTATGGAGATGCAAGTAGGTGAGCCACATGGTTGAAACATTAAGGCTTGAGATAGCGTTTGAAAGATAAATGATCATTCTCTATGATATCAATGCAAAACACATATAATAGTGCTCGAGAGATTTGGATTTGTGCTTGCTCAAGTTGCAATTGTCAAACTTCTGATTTTGAGGGTTTACCTTATTGCTGAAGGTATGTGAAATTTTTGGACGTAACTTCTTTGATAGCTTCAAGACATATCTAAAATTCAGGTATTACGGCCTAATTCGACATAACCCATGTGTCATAATAGGTCATATTTGGTCAGGTGTATGATGAGAATTTGCTCAAAACTTTTTTGAAAGTAATTTTTTATGTCTTTCTAATTGCATAATAGAGAATTATTAAATCGTCAATAACAAAAAACTCAAAACAGTCCCATGACGATTTGTTTACAGTCAAACCAGTCTTAGAATATTATATTTGTATGATTTAGTCCCTCGACTATATAAATTTGATCTCAAACATCTTCTCACATAAAAATTGATGAAATTTGGGATACAAAACCGATCACTATTTAATGCCTGGACAATACAAAATAGATTTTATTGCTTAGGAGGGACCAAATCTTTTCTGTATAATTTAGAGACTTAATTGGAGGAATTTGATATTCTGTGACTACATTAACTATATAAGAATATTTAATGAAATTTTTTGTGCTTTTATCTAAATAAAAATATAACATAAATCATCTTCTCACATTTATATATATACCAAAAAAGTTATAAATTCAAATATTTATAAATAATACTTATGATGCTTCCATGAATAAAAAATGATAGAATTACTTCTTAATTACAAAAGATTTCATTACAATGGCAAAAAGGAATCATAAAAAAACAATGACATCACACTATTGGGTTCTTATCATTCTTTAAAAGTAGTTAATTGCAGGAGTGAGAAAATAACTCTTTCGTTTACGCAAAGCCTTCTACTATATTCAACGCATGGAAATAAAATCATGTTCATAACATATCATTTTAGTTCTCGACTTAACAATAAAATTATCATTACCATTATGTTAACAAATCGGATTGTAAATCAACAAAACAAGTTGAACCGACGTAAACACGCCCCAAATTGGGTGTGGTTCGGGCGTGGTCACGCCCTTACCGAAAGCGTCGCAGAAAGGGGTTGGCCACGCGAGAAAGCTGGCGTAATTATGCCAACTCTCTGTCTAGCCGGCGTGGTCATGCCACCTACGGGTGTAGTCACACCAATTGAGGGCTTTAGGCATCTCGTGTTGTTTAGGAGTGTTCATGCCCACATCCCAACGTAATTATGCTACGGGCTCTGTTAGGTTGGCGTGGCCACTCCCTCTGCAAGGCTTTTAGGCTCTTGGAGGAGCCTCCGCATGGCCACACCTGATTTCAGGCGTGGTCACGCTATGGGTTGGACATGACTACGCCCAATTTAGGCATAGTCTCACCGGACATCACATAAGTCGAACTTTCGGAAAATCCCATCAAAGGGATTTGAGCCTTGTGGGAACTCTGGAGGACTGGCTATAAGTAGGATATGATCATCGAACCTTCGTAGATGTCGTAAATGCTACCCAAGAGCTCAAGAAGAAGTTCCTTATGCGTGTCATCAAGTAAGACAGACCGAGTAAGACGGTTTCGACGCGAAATCTGTCTGCTCGGACTCTAGGCTTAAGGTATGAACCTGTGCGGGGTAATTTCGTCGACGGTCTGCGTCAAGAGAACTTTTATATCAGCAAGACAGAACCCCATGATGCAAGAACGAACATCAACGCGTAAGGCACCAAAAAAATGATGCCAACTCGGCGATGATCTCCTTAGAGCACGACTGTTGGTGCAACCCCAACTATTATGCCTGAAACACTCACTTAAAGGTCCTATGGGCTTCTTAAGTCACGGTAGACCATGTATGATCCTAGTACGGTACCGTATAACTCAAAAAGATATCTCGTATGTGTTGCATCAAAAATGGATGCCAACATTAGCTTTCATGAGGCTCACATATAATTGCAATCAATGATGTACATTTAATGACTAAGTGAACAATATAGAACAAATATGTACATGCCTCCATTTAATTTATAGGATATTTAATTGGCTGGTTCACTTGCAAAGACAAACTAAGCTTCTGTTGAAATAGGTTTTTCGAAACTTCTAGTTTAAACTGTGCACTAACGAAAGATTCTTCTAGCTTTGTGGGTGTGAGATGGGAGGTGGATATGGGTGGAAGAGAACAGTTGGGATACTATTTGCCACTTCTATGATTTCTTGTTTCATGCCATGCAAAAGAAAGTTAAAGCATCCCTTGTCTTTGTTAAATCCTAGGTGGGAATGCTTTGCCGTTCGGAATTATGTTTTTGTTGTCCTTCGATCAATAGGATAAATTTTCTTATGCTTCTTGAGTCTCGGTTATTTCTCAATTAATGTTGACATTTTTTCTCAGTTTATATACTTGCATTATAATAATTTTGTTCCTTTAGTTCCTTCAAGCTTGTATTTAATAGGCGATGGATGGTAAGAAGCATATCTAATATGAATTATTGAATTACCAGTTTATGAAGGGTCAAAATCATTCTACAATGAAGAAGATGAGACAACTCCAGTAAACATGTATGGAAAATCTAAAGTGGCTGCAGAGCTGTTTATTTCAGAACATTGGTCGAATTTTGCCATTTTACGCAGTAGCATAATCTATGGTCCACAAACAATATCTCCTGTTTCAAAGTCCCTCATTATACAGGTGATTATAAACACACGTAATCTATTGAAGAGCTAAGGACGAGTTTCATAATTCTCTTTGGCTTCTGGATTGTTCGTTTTGATTTTTCTTGGGGATAGTTTTACTCGAGGAATCTTAAATCCTCATAAATTTGAAGTATCAGCTGTTTTTAGTGCAGTGGATCGACAGCAGTCTTTCACATGGTGAAGAAATAGAATTCTTCCATGACGAGTTTAGGTGTCCAGTTTATGTCAAAGATGTCGTCAGTGTCATATTAGCATTGACCAAAAAGTGGATATCAGGTACGGCTCTCCAAATACACTTAAAATAAAAATAGAAAATAATATTTGTGCTCACTGAAAATCTAATTATCTCTGAGTTTTAATCTTTTGTTTTGTACATGTCATTGTCTTCTTATTTTGATACAAATTATTTGAAGATATTATGATATAATTTTTTTCTTGGAAATTCTGGGTCCGTCCGTTGCATCCAGCCTTTGTCAGGGATGTTTATTTAGTTGTTTCACCATGATAACCATGTTCTTATGCAGAAGTGAAAAGGAGTTGAGCATGGATGAATATTGTTGTGCCCAAACCTATGCAAAATTTATCAGCTCAATCTGAGCTTTGATTTCTTGTACAAACTTGTTATTTTTTTTTCCTTTTTATTCACACGAGCTCAAAGTAGCTTGAAACAAGGTAGATGAGAAGATAGATATCTATAATCCATTTCAAAAGATAAAAACCATTAATTATATCTTTACTAACATACCTAACTTAAAGTGCAAAGTATAAATAAACCTTTGTTCTGGAAAATGAAAAGAGCCTAATTAATTACTTGCTAAAAGAAAGGTCAGCGCAGATGTTGATTTCTTTTGGCTTTATTGGGCTTGAGCTATGTTTAGAACGATATGCCTCCCACAAATAAGTATGTTATATGCTTTAAGCTTCTTCTAGTAGATAGATTTCAAGATGTCATTTGAGCGTGGATGCCATGCACTTCTACTCATGGGATATGGAACTCTTGGTAAGTATGAAATGAAGGTGCTATATCTGCATAGAAACCATACTTTGTAAATATTTCCTTACAGCTACCCTGAAAAACAAAATTCCTCTATGAAATGCTTACAATTTACAATATGTAGTGTCTTTTAAGTTAATTAGCTGGCTGTATCGCTTGAATGTTTCAGCGATTTCATATTGCTTGCTTGAGACTTTAAGTTTGAATGATAGTTTTTTTGGTGGGTAGTGAAATTTTTCAGGAGTACCATAGGTTAGATTCAGGAGATATCGGATGTCATTGTTTGGTTTTTTCTTAATCATTGATGAAAAAATTTTTCCCTGGGTGTGTATTTCTCTGGTGCTTCTATTTTTTTGGGTCACTTTTGTGTCTTCCCTTGCCTGCCATTTATCCTTCTGTCACGGATAAGTGGAGACAGTGGACTACATATAAGAATAATTAAGCTGAAAGCTTTTTTTGTTAGCTTTGAAGGGAAAATACAGTGATTTGGACTACAGGTGCAAAGGAGTCGAACTTTAGCGAGCACGGTGTTTATTGGTGTTCAGCTCGTTCAATTTTTTTTTGAATTAAGTTGGCTCGTGAATTGTGTGTTCGTGTTTGACTCAATTTGAATTTGTGTGTTCGTTTTAGCTTGTGTTTGGTTGAATTTAGCTCAAATAATTTTTAAAAATAATAAATTTAACATTAAAAAATTACTTAAAAAATTTAGTAAAAAAGTTATAGTAACGATTAAGTATTATTTGTTAATTATTTAATTAATTGAGCTAAAATGAGCCAAACTCGATCAAGTAAAGGTCTGTTCGCGTTCGTTCATTTATTAATCGAGCTAAAAAATTGATTGTGTTTGGTTTGCTTGCTTAACAAATGGATCAAAAACACGCCATTTAGCAAGCCAAACATGAGTTGTTCGCGAACGACAAATTTTTTTAACATCCCTAGTTTGGACTACTAGTTACGACGTGCCATCAACTATATGTTAAGCCAAAAAAAACGACCATATGCTATGCTAGCCATTTGATCATTCCTATATTTTTGGATTTGAACAATTTATAGCAGATCATGAACGTTAGCATGCCTTTATAAATGTCCGCACTTAAAGAAAAAAGGTTTACTCTCTAAAGATCAATAAAAAGCCCCAGACATTAGGACTAACTTTAACATATATGTGGCATGCCATGTCTTAGCCAAAACATTTTTATTGTATCTATTTTGTTCTTCATACAACTAACTATAGTGTATATTTGATGCTTTATTATTCTAATGGAGTAATGTTCTTCATTTTCTTTATGGTAGGTTGAATTGTATTATTATTACTGTCGTAATTTTCCTAGAATTTATGCTTGGAGTATCAATTAATGAGAAAATTCATTATTTAACATCCTTTTGAATCATTTTTCAACATAAAGTAATCACTGTATCTTTTAATCGGGGTTTCATTCTCATCAGTTTCTACAATAGATTATGTTTGATAAAAATGCTCCTTTATAACAGGAGGGATACTGTCCATAGGTTCTCGTTGATTAATGTTTAAAAAGATTCATGAGATTATGAGCTATAGCTAATGGCTAGCGGTGTAAATGCTCAGCTCGCTCGTGTTTGGTTCGTTAAGAAATAACTGGGTTTAAATTCAGCTTGTGTTTGTATTTTTTTTGGTAATATTGTGTTTTTGTTTAAATTTAAATGTCAGTTTACTCGTGTTCAACTCGTTTAAAAATACCTGTGTTTGAATTCGGCCTCTGTTCGTATTTGTTCGGTAATGTTGTGTTTGTGTTTGAATTGAAACGTTCGAAATGTCTTATTTGTTACAGGTTGACTTTAGCTCAAAAATTAAGATTAAAAGTGTTGAATTTGTGAAAACAGATATATAAAAAAACGAATTTAAAAAATGAATATTTTTTTATTTTCATCAAATTAAGAATTACAATAAATTACAATTAAAATAAGAATTTCTAACTAAAATTTTATTACAAAAAATAACCAAAATACATATTTATAGATAAAATTACAATTAAACTCAGTGATAGTGAACACTGAAATGTTGTAAACTAAAAATGATTCATAATCCCCAGCAAAACGATAACAATGTCAGCAAGCAACCAAAAAAATTCAATTTTTCGCCCAATCGCAATAATTAAAAGTCACAAAATCAAAGTTCCATGACCACAACCCACAAGGTCACAACAAGTCAACAACAGTCGATAAAGAATCATCGATTTCTCAGTGGATCAATTCCCAACAAAAGCAATTAAGAAATTGTTGGAATTGTTCATAGTCTCAAACCACAGAAACATAAGAAACCATATAACTTTAGTAATATGAAAGTCTTAGAAAACAAGCATTTCACCACATATGATAAATGTGCTTAAACAAAAATAAAATAACATTAATCACATCTATGAAAAAAATCAACTAAAGCAAACCCTAGATTCACAATTTCAAAACCCTCGTACTCAATGCTCAGTTCAAATGCAAGGTAAGGCACTAACGTTGTATGAACCAATATACACTAATCACTAAGTAACCCACCAGCCCTAACAAAAATCACAAAAACAAACCAACCCTCATTGCCTATGCAGCTCTGCTTCTGTATTCATTTAGCATCACTAGAAATGAAAATATGACAAAATATATGACTTGTTGCACGTTAAATCAAACCCTAAAATGGCTGGTAGTTTGGTACACAAAATTCTGGATTGTGAATGAAGCATTCCTCACACGTGGATCGTATATTTTACAAATAATAGTAATATAAATGAGAGAAGAGAGAGTAGAAGAAAGTTCTAGGGTTAAAAATGAGTTGAGCCTAGCTTGAGCAACCCTCGGCTTGAGCTTGATTAATTGATTGAGTTTGAGCTCGAGGTAGTGGTCGAGCTTAAGTCTACGAGTTCGAGCCTGTTCTTGAGCCAACTTGTCATAAAAGATAGAAAATAATATTAATTTAAGCTAATATTAACAAATATAATGAACAATAAGGATATAAATAATAATAATTTATTTAATATGAAATATAAATAATAACAATTTATTTAATATAAAATAAAAATATTATTTTGTTAACATATTTAATAATTTAAAGATAATTTTTTGAAATTTTATATATTTTTAGTATATTATATATTAATATATATTTTTTTAAAGGAGCCGACTCCCGAGCTAACGTGTCTAGTCATGGCTTGAGCTTGGCTTATTAGCTTATCGAGCTTAGCTCACGAGCCACTTATCGACCCAACTCACGAGTCGGTTTGGCTCACTTACACCCCCAAAAAGTTCATAGAGGCTAGTCACTACTTACAAGCCACTACTCAAAAATGAGATGGATGGATACTTATCTAGTTCTCTACCAGCGAGGTGTGCTAGGGATGATCGTCGATTCCTAGGCTTTTGTTCGCGTTGCGATGAAAATGGAAATGAGTGAAGAGTCCTAACCCAAGCAGAGTTGCAAAGGCGTCGAGTTCTCTCCCTTAGAAAATGAAAGAGCAAATAATGACTGCATTTTGGTACTGGCGGAATGGGGGGATAGAGTAGCCAAATTAACAGAGTGTTTGAGGTTTTATTTTTTATTATTTGTTAATATAACATATTAATATATCATATATTTAAATTATATGGTTAATAGATGTAAGGAATTTAATTTTTAAGTAGCTTAATTTTTTTTTTATTTATAATTGCAATTTTGTTTTTAATATATATACATATATAATAAATTTATCTGATTTATTTGAAATATAATGAGCTGAACATGATCAAATAAAGATTTTTTTGTGTTCAACTTGTTTATAAACCTAGCCCAAAAAAATTATTCGCGTTTTGCTCGTTTGCTTATTGAACAAACCGAACATGAGCTCCGTAGCGATTCAAAAACTAGCTGTTTATGAACGAAGAGCATTTTTGACAGCCCTACTAATGACTAGCAAATTGAATGACTTCTGGTTTTATTTTTTTTTTTTTTAAAAAACTTCTTGGGTTTTAATATAGCTCCTTAAGAAGTATAATCAACAGTTTTTTTGTGATACTTTATGTTGTCAAGTTTTGATTAAGTGCCATGCATGTTCTTTTCACAGATGGAAATCAAATAAAATTAGTTCTGAATGTTGGTGGACCTGATAGATTGTCGAGGTTACAGATGGCTGAAGCAGTTGCAAACTATCGAGGATATGATCGATCACTGATCAAGCCTGTATCTGCTTCATCTGTGAGTAACAAACCACTCTCTCACAAATCCATGTCTATTTGAGTAATGTTTATCCACCCAAATATTCTACTTTGGTCAACACTTGAGGAAAAGAATCGCATATTTAAATACATCAATCATTTTTTTATTTTGAGAAATTTACACACGTAGCACAAAATTTTATGTATTTACGTATCTCATGCAAACTTTCTGGCTCTTTAAATCTATGCATTAAAAGGTGTATTTCACTTTTAATAAGTGGTAATAGTGCTATTTTAGAGTGCTATGTGTGCAAATATGAAAGTTTAGGTGTGAAATATGTAAATACATAAGAATCGTGTGCTACCTATGTAAATGCACAAATATTTAATATGTTTTATGCATTAATCCACCGTCAGAATGGTCTATCTGTTATGATAGAATTGATGTATATGACACTGGGGGTGTTCTGCCCATCAGCATTGATGACAATACTTGTTCTTACGTCTAGTTCAACTTACGATCCTATTTTTTTTTCATTTGATTAAAAACTCCAACCCGAAGTTGAGTTGATGAAGCTTAAACACAACCTAACCTGACAAGAGAAACAATCAACTTATGGCAGGTTCATGTTGACACATTGGGTTTTCATGTGCTGACCATAATTTTACTTAAAAAACCTCAACATTAACCAATAAGAAGTTTGATTTAGGTTTTTTTTATTGGAAGGATGGAAATATCCCTTATTAAAAAGGTTTTATGTTATCAGTTGACCTAAACTTGGCTTGATTTTTGAACTTATCTTTTTAACTTTGAGCTGGGGGTTCAACATATTCTTAAATTGTATTTGATGGAGATTTATAAGTTTGTAACCCATTAGACATGATAGAATAAATGATTTAAATGAATTTTGTTTGGCTTTGTTATTTGGTATGGTTTGTCTTTAGTGAATGATTTGAACAATTTTGATTTATTAATTTTTTTTTCTTTCATTTTTTAGTAATTTCTTATGCAAATTGGATATTTGATTTGTTTGAGCGTAGCACAAACATGATTAACTAATTTTAGAGAAGTCATCTCCTATTGATGTGATATCAAAATTTTATATTTTAATAAATTCCTTCTTTTGTCTAATTTCATCTACAAAATTTTGTTGCCCTTGATGCTATTCATGTTTGATATAGCTAACATTTTAATTATGGTGATTGAATTATAATCGCTCGTTGATTTTGTGTGGGTTATTGTTTTGTTGATTTTTTCTATATTTATTCGGTCATGACTTTATCATTTGGGTTCTAACTCTCCCATATTTATTGATTTGCGTCTGAAGAACGTAATAATAAGTATTATTGGTTTGTAGTTATGATATCCAAATCCTAATTTATGATGCATCAATTATAATTATATCAACAAAATATGGGATATTAATTGGGTCAATAACAGTAACAGAAAATGCTATTTATTTATTGACATGGCAGGCTGTAGTTTTAGATGAATACATTGAAACTATTGTGAGATCATTCAATGAGAGAGATGATCTTATAAATTTTTTAAGATGGGTGGATGATTTGAGTAATTTTTTTTTTTTAAAGCGTACAATGTGCCTTACTTCGATAGAGTTGGTTGTGCTAAATAAAATTTTATGCTCAATCATTTTGGCAATGTTGTTGCTAAATTTTATTGGGATGAAATCAAATATAGACTTAAAGATTAATATTTATGATTTTGTGATTTTAATGATTACTTGTATGATCAATGTAAGGCTTGTAACCAAGATAAATCTGGTGCATTTGAGTACAATGTCAGGTTTGTAGGCCTTATAGCTAAATACTATTTGTCTTTAAATTATTTTATTGCAATTGTTTTTTCTCTGATGATCTAATGAGAGAAATTTTGAGTGAACTACATTACAATTCACAAAAAAGTAATGGACGAGGCTTTATAAATAACTTTATATATTAAAGAATACTATTAAATCTCGCATGTTGGGACTACAAACCTGTGCTAATTACTAAGGGAAAGTCAAATTAATGTTTATTAAAAATACACTATTGTAAGAATCATGTATGGTTAAATTAGGTAATTGTTTATACTAAATAATAGTTCATGAATGCTCATGAGAGGAAATTCTATGTTAAACCACTAAGCTTAAGTTTATACCAAATAATTTCCTAATAAGACACACAATTTGGTTTAAATACTGTTGTTTAAATAAGGTTTATACGTGTACGAGTGTTTACAGTTCAAGTAAAGAATGAAAGAGCAAATCATGAGTAAAATACATTGAGGAATATACATGACTTGAAGAAAATGAATGGTCCGAGTAGCTTGATTATCCCAAATGAAATAAAGATTTAGATTTCAAAATGCAAATTATTTTATTAATTTTTGAATCTTTTATTGTTATATTTTTATGTGTTGAAGAGACTAAGATGACAAGCATGTACTCAAGAGAATCGAGCTCATATTAAATTTAACATAACACAATATTTTAATTAATTTAAACTAAATCATATTGCATTATTTGGATTTTACTGTACAATCCCCTAAAACTAAAAAATGACTAGAATTGATTAGATTATTCGATCATCAATTGTATTATACAATCAAGTTCAATTTCGAAATAACATGATGTGCAATTTTGTTAAGATTAAATGATGATACAATTTATGAAAAAAATGATTTTAACATTGTGCCGCTGCGAGATTTGTCTTGTTTGTGGAATGATGTTTATGATATCAATTTTAATTAAGTTTGATTTTTCAAACTCAAATTATACTGTTTGATGCATATTATATTGTAAGATTAGTGAAATTATACCAATCAAATCCGCAAATTCAATTAGGTTGAATTATGTTCACCAGTGTAATCGAGTTAAGCCAACTCATGAGGTTTTTCAAGCTCAACTTGTTAAATAGCTTGTGAATTTGGTTCGAGGAACTTTCATACTTGAGCTACCCTTATCCAACTAATTATCTCAACATCGCCTCATTAAAAATATTTATATAAAGTAAATTTAAAATTTATTAAAAATAAAAAAATATTGTAACTACAAAATTGTTAAAAATATTTAAAAATTATATCTTATATTAAATGATTTCCCTTTGTTTTTTGTTTGATTTCTTTTTTGGATAGTTATTACAATAATTTTACAAATTAAATCCACTTTCTCTTTTACATGATAAATGAATTTGCGTTTTTAAAGCGCAAAGAACTCACAAGAGTTTACTTTTGTTTCAAATTGTAAAGTGAAGCGACCTTTTTATTTACTAAAACACTTGTAACATATAAAATATAATAAATATAATGGTACATTTCATTAACAATTATAGAGCATTGAATATCTATTCGATGGCAAAAAGTTTGATGTAGAATAGAAAAAAATATGATGCAAATTCAAATTTTTGACAATCTCTAATTTCTAATAGATTGTTTTAATAATTATAAACTAAAATTTTGTTGAAAAAGTAAAAGAACTCTTAAAAGTCATAATAAGAATATACGTTTTAATTTATAAATAAATTAATAAAGTCTCAACACTAAAGCTTCATAAAATGAACTAATGAAATGCATTATTTAATATCTTCTTTTTCATTGATATTATTACTTTCTCTGTCAAGTAAAATTTTCTTATCTTCAAAATTTTAATATTATTGTTAGAATTTTGTCTTCTTGCGCAAATATAATGAACGTAGGTTAAGAAAAACTAGTTCTCAACATGGATGAATATTCCTTATTTTTTGAGATTTTAAATCTCACATACCATCTTCTATCAACATTTTCTAAAGCCTGCTCAATTTTTCTCCAAATGAGAATTTCGTGATAAAATTGCAGCTCACCAGCATCCTCCATTTGTCGAACCAATCACTCACAACTTTTATCAATAGATAATAAATTGATTGGATCAATGCCATCTCAGAAATTGAATTTATTTAGATTGTATTTGATGGAAATTAAATAGTTTAAATACTTTTGATCTAACCGAATTATCTTTATTTTATGAATTTATAACAAAAAACATAATGAATGCATAAAACATATGAAATACTTAATATATTTAAAACTTTTAAATTATTTACTTGCTGAAAGAGATTGCAATTCCTTTTATACCTAGTAGTATTGCAAACCAATATTTGAATTTTAACAACTAATTTTTATAAACTTAGGGTCAATGCACCATACATTATTTATCACTCCGCTGAGTTACAATTATAAGATCATGCAAAAAAAAAATTAAGTCAGTTAAATAGTAAAAATTATGTCGAAATTTCAGCTAGTTACTGATGTCAGAGAAAAATTCCAAACCATAATAGAAAATGATAATTTTATTACTGAAATTCAAATGGACTTAATACGCTGACTCTTGATAATAGGAGAATAACAATAATACAAACACGGAAGACACCCTAGGGTGGTGGTGAGGGTGGTGGTGAGCGGCTGGGCAACAAGTCAAGGGATTGGTTGGAGGAGATGGGCGCAACAGGAGGCTGGAATGAGGGTACAATAGTTAGCGAGGTGTTGTGAGGGTGATTACAACAATTGAACATGAACTTAGGGGCGGCGAAAGGGGAAAGCAGGGAGCATGCAACATGTTTTGGGGAGCAGGGAGGTGGGCAGTAGCAAGTGGAAGTGGTGGACGACGTCTGGGCGGCGAATTGGAGGCTTGGAAATGGTTGACAATTGCTGAAAGCAGAGTTGGAGGGGACTGCCGAATGATAAATGTCTCGTCAGGGTAGAGCTACAGCCGGAGCACCTCCTGGATCCTTGGAAACTGTCACCGCGTAGGACGAGTTACAGCCGGAGCATCTTGTCTTATTCAGTTTTTGGAGGGAAAGAATGACTCAAAGGGAGAACTCAAAATTCTTTACTATCAAAAAACTGTTTGGTTTTCAGAAAACACACATATAAATAGGAGATATTAGGGGATAGACTGTGCAAGAATTAAAGAGGGGGGTGACATGAAAAAGGAAGGAATTTGAAATATGTTAGAGTGGAAGGTGGTTGATAAGGTAGGCAATGAATAAAGAGGAGACTCTTTATGGAAGTGAGTGAAAAGGAGAGTGGGGGAAGCTAGAAAGACAAGAAGGATTTGCGGTTACTGTAGCAACTACAGTAATCGTGTCCGCCGTAGTTTAGCCGCTATAGTACCGCAGGATGAAAAGTTTCCGCATCAATCTCTCGGAGCTGAGGGAGCTTCAAATTCATTCATCGAAGTTTTTAGGGTTGAAAGATTTTGGTGTTGGCGGTTTGGGTAGGGGCAGATTTAGGGAACCCTAGGATAGGACTACCTAGGGTTGGGCTGTCTTTGATACCAAATGATCCAGAGAAAAAACCCAAACCATAATAGAAAATTATAATTTTATCGCTGAAATTCAAAATGACTTCAAACACCGACTCTTGATTATAGGAGAATAACAACAATACAAACACGGAAGGCACCCTAGGTTGGAGGTGAGAGTGGTGGACGACGACTAAGCAGCATGTTTTAGGATTGGTTGGAGGAGAAAGGCGGAATAGGAGCATGCAATGATGGTATAACAACCGATAGGGTGTTGTCAGGGGGATGGCCGCAGCTGGACACGGACTTAGGGGCGGCGGTGGCACGTGAAAACAGGGTGTGGATAACAGGTTTTTGGGAGCAGGGAGGTGGGCGGTAGCAAGTGGAAGTGGTGGACAATGACTGGGCAGTGGATTAGAAGCCTATAAATGGTTGGCAGTTGCTGGAAGCGGGGTCGGAGGGGACTGCAGAAGGATAAATGTTTCGTCGGGATTGAGCTACAGCTGGAGCACCACCCGGACCCTTGGAGACGATCAATACCTCAGACAAGTTACAGTCAGTGCACCTTCTCATCGTTGGGTATAATACCTAGAGGGGAAGAACGCCTTAAAGGCAGAACTCATAATCTCCATTCATCTAAAAACTGTCCGATTCTTAGAAAATTACATATAAATAGGAGAGGTTAAGAGATAGACTATGCAAGAATTAAAGAGGGTGTGTGATGAAAAAGAAAGGAATTTGAAATAGGAGAGAAGTGGAAGGTGGTAGATAAGGTAGGCAATGAATAGGGATGAAACTCTTTTTGGAAGGGAGTGAAAAGAGAGAGTGGGAATCTAAAAAGGCACGAAGGATCTGTAGTTACTGTAGTAGCTACAGTAACCCCGTTCGCAGTACTTTAGCTACTACAGTAACTGTGAGATGAAAAAATCCCGCGTCAGCTATGGTCATATTTGGAGATTTTTTTTCTTTGTTGTAGATGATACACTTAGTGCCAAATCAACCGAAAACATTACTATATGTAGAAAGTTATGATCTATGACCATACTTTCTTTTTAGTCTCCCACTAACCTACTCATAGCTATGTATAAGCATTCTATCAATTGTTTATTTAATTTTATCTTACACTTATTCTTGTCAATAAACTTTGGATTAAGATAAACATTCACTTGATTTAATGGTTGTCTTCCATTTATCATCAATAATATAAAAAAAATTGTTTATTTTCTTAGCTCTACCAAATGCAACACTGATTGCATCTTTCATTCTATCCATTGCATCGAAAATATAACTCATAACCAACCACTTATCATCATCAACTAGCCTTAGCATCTTTACTATCGAGCTTGTGATGTTTGGAATGTAAATTACCCCATTCAGAAACCTAGTCTCAAGAATAATCTCCTTAGCTTTCTTCCCGTTATAATTAACATTAAATTTGTACTTATTTCAATCTTCATAAGAAAACATAATTATTCTTTTTTTTTTGCTTATCTATACTCGCACGATGGGGGCACTTATAAGACAAATAAAATTATTAGTCCTGGATTTTATGGTGAAGAGTTGTAAACTAAAGAATGGTAGGAATCTTTATGATAAAATTAGATGAGGACACCGAAAAACCACAAATAAAATTATTTTTAGGAGTAAACTTCAAGATTTCAAGATTTGGGTTGTTCATGAAGAAGCAAATGATATGTAGTATAAAGTAATAAACATTATTAAACAGGGGACAAGAGATTACTTAGAGAATTAAAAGGAAAATTTTCTATAAATAAAAATAGTTGATGAGATTAATAATTTGCAAGAAAAGATAAAATATAAAGTAAATTGGTTTAAATGTAAATGCTTAGAGAACTGAAAAAAATATAAAGTGACTTGTAGGGGGTCTAAGAGAACATTTTGTGACACTAAAAATTTTTCTTTTAGTGATCTTTATAATAGAGTAGCTACTAAAGATGGTGAAAAATATTTGCCAAATAAAGAGAAAAGAAAAGTAAAGATTTAACTCAAATAAAGTTCATTAAAGATGAAAATCAAAAAGTAAATTTCTTAGAAAAAAATATTCAATATAGCTGGGTGGGTGGGTTATTTTGATAAACTTTTCAATGAAATTTTTGAAAATACGATCTACCTTAGTGATATTAATATCGTTAATAATAATAAAATGTTTCATTTTTATTGTAGTATTAGTTAAAAAGAAATTGTGAACTTTAAAGAATACTAAGGGTGGAAAGTCTGTAGGACTTGATTATATCCCAATTGAAGTATAGAAATATTTAGGAGATTTGAGTGTTTCTTAGCTTACTAAACTCTTTAATATTATTTTAAAAACTAAAAATATGCCGAACTAGTGGAGGAAGAGTATTTTGGTCCTCATTTTTAAGAATAAAGGGGTTGCACTAGATTGTGCAAATTATAGAGGAATTAAGTTGATGTGTCATACTTTAAAATCATGGGAGAGGGTAATTAAACATGGGTTAAGTTGCATTACAAAGATTTCTAATAATTAATTAGTTTTATGCCGGACAGGTTTACTATGAAAGCTTTACATTTATTGAGAGGTTTGATGAATAAGTACAGAGAGAATAAGGAGGATCTACGTATGATTTTTATTGATTTAGACAAAGGTTACGATAAGGTTCCAAGAGATATCATTTGGAGAGTTTTAGAGAAGAAATATGTTGATATAACTTATATTCAAGTCGTTAAAGATATGTATATTAGAGCTATTACTTGTGTTCGAACAAGAGGATTGACCAAATATTTTCCTATTTTAGTTGGATTACATCAGGGATCGACTTTAAGCCCATATTTTTTTTTGCTTTAGTTATGGATGCTCTTACTGGATATTTACAGGAGGATGTACTTTGGTGTATGCTGTTCGCTGATGATATTCTTCTTGTGGATAAGACTATAGAAAAAGTTTAGGAGAAGCTTGAATTATGAAGATCTACATTGGAGTCTAAAAGTCTTTGTTTGAGTAGAGCTAATATGAATACATGTAATGTAATTTTAGTATTAGTAGCTCTAGTGACAAAATTGTAATTTTGGGCCCAATCATCACCTCTTGAACGCTATTTCTGGGCTACCATTACTAGATTTTTGTCTTCTGATCGTTGTTATCACCATCCACTATTTCTTAGTTATAAGAGACTAAACAGTGTTTTTAATTTTGTGATATCTACTCCTCCTGCTACGAAGGAGAACAAATTTTTGTTACTTCACATAATTGATTATTTGATTTGGTATACCCTATTTTGCTCTTTTTGGGCTTTTTATGTAGAACTTTGGTTTCTACCGTCCTCTTTTCGTTTTGTATTTTTATATTTGCAATCTTCGTGCAAAGTTAGGACACAAATTTTCTATATCACTTTGAATTTTCTATGACATAATAAGTCAATTTTCTTTGCTTATATTATTATTATTATTATTATTATTTTGTATTTCGCTTATGATTTTAACCACTCAAATTAAATTCTCTCTTACAAGTTTCAATTTTGTGCATACAAGTTGCATGTTTGATTCTTTGGATGTTTTTTTCTTGATCAATTTTATTCTATATAATTTGATGTTGTTTAGCTGCTCTATTAATATTGCTCAAATCTGCCACAACCTGAATTCTAATTATGATGCTTAAATTACATTATTCATTGATTAGCCCCTCTAAATTATTCATATTCTTCCATAAGCATGATACCGTTTTCATGGTTCATAACTCAAACTTCAAACGTAGTCAAATTACTCAAATAGAAATTTACATACATACCACACAATTCTTATGTATTTACATATCCAACATCTAAACTTTTATATTTGCATTTATAACAGTTTGGTGCTATATAGCTGAAGTAATGTGATGTTTTTTATGTTATATTAAAGATTTGAGTGCTATGGATTTGAATATGACCCTTTAGATGTTAGATATGTAAGCACAAAACACATTATATGAATTATGTGGTATTTATGTAATGTTTGTAGAGATTATACTTTGCAATCTTAAAGATATGTTTTTCAGATCAATCGTGGAGTGAAGTCCCCCGCAGATATATCTATGGATATTGGCAGGTTGATTGAGGTACTACGGATCAATCCTATTTCTTTTAAATATGGCGTCCAATTGACACTTGAAAATGCTTCATGACCTCGTAATTTGAAATAAATAAATAAATAAGTAAATGATCAAAATATGTAAGTTATTCTGTTGGTTTAATATGCTTGTAATATGTATTATTTGTCACATTTTTTGAAAGTCTCAAGGGTGGGAGGTGAATGGGGTGACTTTTGTTATATTTTGAAAGTCTTACGATTCAATTATGCTATTTATTCATCAAAATAATTTTTGTGGTTATTGAGATTATTTTGAAATGAGTGAATATTGTTAATAATTAATAAATTAGGGTCTGTTTGGGGCAGCTGCAGCTTATTCAGCTTATGCTGATAAACATCTTATCCTGATAATCTGCTGATGAACAGCTGATCCAGATAAGCTGGCTGACTGTTTGGTNAGAACCAAAACAAATCACAAGATTTAGCATAAAGAACGGAATAAGAAACCCAGATTGAGAACAAATGAGATGAGCAACAACAGAGCAACAAAAACTCACCTTTAGCGCAAACCGCGAGCAACGTGTTGGCGAGGAGGGAGGAGTGAGAACAGGTGGATGGATCGAGCAAGATGCAAACTTTTTCGCAGACTGAGATCCGAACGGAGACAAAACTGAGAAAGGGAATCTGATCAAGAGGCGAGCTGCAGCTTAGCTCCTAGAGCCTCTCTGCACCAGAGATCCCCTCCGACTAGAGCCTCCCTGCACCAGAGATCCCTGTGATCTCTTCCTCACATGCCTAGGTTTACGACCAAATGGGGAAGAGGAGGGATGAGAGAGGGTGGAGAGGAATTTTTCTTCCCCGAAGAGCAAATATGGGTAGTGATGGAGGCGACGCAGGCGACTGAGGTAGGATCGGCTACGATCGGGTTTAGCGAGGGTAAGCGAGTAAAAGCTAGAGGGCGAACGCGGATCGCTGGGGTATACCCGCGGTTTGCGTCTAATAGAAAATAGAAAACACGGTTTTTAAAAACTCACCTAAAACTAGAAACAAACAGTGAGACGGGGTTTTTATAAGCTGTCCCAAACGGGCCCTTAGTTAATAATTATATTTATCCAAGAAAGTGCATTGTTCTTTATTTTTTATGCTCCAATTGATTCCGTTAGTTTTATAAAATTACGGTGATTTTGATAGAATTAGGGTTTGTTTGGGGCAGCTGCAGCTTATTAAATAATCTACTAATAAACTGATTAAAATCTGTTGATAAGCTATGTGTGGTGGCTGTTAGAAATTTTTATTTTTTTTTGGAAAAGTCAGACCGCTGCCAAAAAGCTATCGCTGCACCTAGATAGGTGCAGTGTGAAAACACTGCTTTTAGCATTTTCAAAACGCATGACCTGCCAAAACTCTGTTTACCCAAACAGTCCAGGTGTGATTTTAAAAATCCACCTCACCAAATAAGCTGTCCCAAACAGATCCTTAGTCCTAACAAATCAAATGATTTTGATAGATAAAACTTAGGGTAAACTTATCCCGATTAGTTAATTGGCATCCACAGTATAAGACTTCTTAAGTCGGGGAAAAGATTTTACATCCGAACTCCGGATGTTCGGACAACGGCCTCAATGATGCAACAGAGCATGGAGGATTCAAACCTCTGCCTTCTTCAATGCATCCAGGCCGTTGTATGGACATTCAGAGTATGGATGTAAAATTTTCTTCAGGTCAGGGTGTTTGAATCATCTCTGACACAGTTGACCTTAAAAAAGATGATACTTGGATTATTGGTATATTAGGGGCGACTAGAGGTTGCTGGCCATTTCTTTTAATAAAAATAAAATTAATAAAAAATAGAACTTGGGTAAAACCAATTAGAATATTTGACGATCGATTAGATAATTACTCATTTCAAATTTATTTATGTTGTATTCTATATAATATAAATTATATAAATTCCTTAAAGTATTAGCACCTAAATGAATAAGTTTGAATTTTTGATCTATTTGTTTATATTCAAGCTTGTTTATTATTTAATAAGAAGCTTTTTAAAAAATTGATAAAAGGTAAATTGAATGAAGTTTTAATCACATATTAATAAATACCTCGTTCTATATTACTCGAATTATAAATATGACAAAATATAGAACAAATAGATTTATAGATTAATTGATATATTGTTCTTATATTTTTCTATCTAATGTGTATTTATAATATTTTATTTGACAAAAAAATATGTTACGATGTCCTGATATTTTTTGCATCAAGTTAGGATTAATATATATTTATAATATTATAATTAAATTATCGGATTAATTATCTAATCTAGTTAAATATATGATTATACTATTATAAATTCATTATTGTAATTATTTCTGAAATAAGAAAATATCATGAATGTAATTTAGTTGTAATTATGTAATAGTTTAATTGTATTGTTTGATAGTTTAGGATATACTGCTAGGGTTGTGAAGAAGCCGAGCTTGAGCGAGCTCAAGCTTGGCTCATGTTAGACTCGTTTGAAATTTCTCGTGTTTGAAATTGGCTTGTAAACAATGTGTTTGTGTTCGACTGAATTTAAATATTATTGTTCGTGTTCGGTTTATGTTTGACATGAAATTGACTCGTTAAAAATTGAAAAAAAATATATGTAGGGTGTTAGATTCAAACCTACTCCAACACTGTATAATAGAAGTTACAGAATCACATGACCCGATCTTTCATGATTTAAATTTAGATATAAATAAATAAATAAATAAATAAATATATATATTTGTATATATATATAATTTTTTATTTCAATCAAAATGAATTGAATATATGCTAACAAAGGGTTGTCCATATTTAGCTCATTTACTTGTAAAAAGAGAACAAGAGCTTTCTTGAATAACAAGGTTTTCGAATAGCAAGGTTTTCTATTAACGGCTTTAATAGTGACATGATGTATATATTCTGAAGTTCATGGGCTGGTGGTTAATATATGGTCCATGGTCTGCGTCTTCAGTTTAAAAAGGAAATATCTGAATGGGCCCTTGGCCTGGCCCGCTTTACCCTTCGTTTTATATTCTTAGGGCACTGAGGAGGATTTCCAGATTTTCCCGTTAAATTCAAAATTGAATTGAATGCGCTCTACATTGAGATTGGTGCCCTAACTATTCACTCCGCAGAATCAATCAAATCTTTCAAAAGAAATGTGAAACGGATCTGCTTCCTTGTTCTCTGGATCATGGGGGTGAAGAATCTGTGGGATATATTGGAATCCTGCAAGAAAACCCTACCCCTAAACCATCTCCAGTGAGCTTCCGTTTGTTTCTCTTCTCCTTTGTTGTCGTTCATTCCCCGGGCTTCATTTCTCATTGTTTATACTGTCTTTTCTCTCACCGTGTGTGTAGGAACAAGAGGCTGTGCGTTGATCTCTCTTGCTGGCTTATTCAGTTCCAGAATGCAAGCAGGTCGGCGTGTGCGAAGGAGAAGCCCTATCTTAAAACTCTGTTTCACAGGCTTAGAGCTCTCATTGCCTTGAATTGTAGCCTCATTTTTGTCGCAGGTGACGGTGACGCCATGTTTTCTTTTGTTTTTCAGTATACTATTTTTCTTATTATTTTTGTGTTTTCTTGAAGAACAGTGTTTTTATAGGATCTTAATTTATATATATATTTGGGTTCAAAATATTGTCAAGATCTTTTATTTTTTCATTAGTTGACTTTTTGTCTACGAACAATTTTAATTGGTTACTCTCCTCTGTTGTTCTTCTACTTTAGGCTGAAAGTGTTTTTGAGCGAATAAAGTGATCAAATATTTTGTTTCTTTTTTTTTAATTTGTCTTGGATTAACAGTCGGAATTTGGAACTGCATCCGAGGGATATATCAATATTAAGTGTTTTTAGCATTGCATGAAAATTTTACACACTCACAGGTCTTGAAAAATGTGGAAAAAGAATGTCATAGAGTCCGATCTAATTGAATGTTTCGTTAGTATCAATAAAATGTTATATTCAATGTATTTTCATCTAAATACAATCTGATAAATCTGAATTTTGAAATGTGATTCTGAAGCAGAAGTATTAGGATACTTAGGGAGTGTTTGGCCGCACCAAAGATTTAAGTTAAATAGGATTTAGTAAATTTTATAAATCCAGATTTATCAAATCCAAGCATGTAAAATCCAAAAAGATGTTTGGCAGGATTTAAGTTATATCCAGTTGAATCCCTTCATGATGTTTGACTTCCTTCTGTGTGATAAGAGTAGTCTGTTCCCTTAAATCTGTTAAATCCAGCTATCCATTGAATTCAAAAAAGCAAGATGTATGGTACAAAGTAGACAAAATGGATTTAACTAAATTTTGGATTTAACTTGCTATTTTTTGCGTTTGACAGGTTTTACGTTAAATGTAACGTCAATCTTGTTAAAAAAGGGGCTACCATACCCCCTTGATATGAGTGAGGACCAAAGAACATTTAGGTGGGCTTCACCCTTGGTAGTGATAATTCATAACAATTTTTTTGATGACTATAGACTCCACCCTTGGTGTCATGGAAAGGTTAATGATGGGCGTTGGTTTTTTTGGCAATGGTGAGCTTCGGAGATGACATTGGTGGAATTGGGAGTGGTCGCGACTCTTTGATTTATACTAAAATTTTTTGACATCACATAATACTCTAAATTTTTTTCATCCCTAAATTTAATATTAATTTAGTTTTAATCATATTTTTTTGTTGCTTATTATTATTTTTATTAGTATTAATAATGGTTAAATTTAATAAATATGTTTATAAGAGATTCAAAAAATTAGGGAGGGGAAAATTTTAAATTTAGATACTTGCTTTTCTTATATTTTTATTTCAGCACTCATCTTTTTAAATTTTTGTTCCACAATTGGCTATTGATGTCGTTGTTGGTGGCGGTGATTGACATTGGTATTATGTTTCTTATAGGTGTTAGTGTTGAGATTTATTCTAGGCGTGAGGTGGTGGCAAGTAGGGCTCTAGATGTTCTTCGTTGAAATCATTTATTAGGCTTCTTTTGGATTCTTTTTTCAACTGTATTAAAATTATAGAAGGCCTACTCATAGATTTCTGGATGAGACATTCTAGTCATTTTTGATAAAAAATCAGAGCACCGATTGAATAATTTGTTTCAATCCCACTAGGCCATGCAATATGTTTTAGTCATCTTAGTGTTTTAATGATATTAAAATTATGTGATCTTGGATTTTGCTAATTTTTCTCATTCAGATTATAAACACATAAAAATTAGAAGTTGTTTGGTCTGTCAAATGACTCTTAGAAGTTTTCAACTATGCTTATGAGTGATTTAGATCCATTTTGATTGAGATCCTTCATATTTTAGGTCAGGTACTCATTTTAACTATAAGTTTGCTGAAAATAGAGTTTGTGGAATCCTAAAATCAATTCTAGAAGTTCCTATAAATCTTTGGGCGTTTTTGAGATCCAAGAATTGTATTAAGATTCATGCTTGATTGAATGAATTTTACAGTGTCGTTTTATTTTATTTAAATATTTAGATATTTAGAAAATACTTAGATCATCCATGAATTTTACAGTATTTAAATATTTAGAAAATACTCATTATTCAATTACTTTCTTTTATTTTGAGAATGTAACTCTTATAATAAGTTATTCCAGAAACCCTTTTGAATAGTGGAAATGCATGTTCTTGTCAATACCTATAATGCTTAAATATTGAGCGTGATCGACCATATACATTTCACTGAAGCTCATATTTTTTGTATGATTTAACAGATTTTCTTTTTGTTTTTTACAGATGGAGCTATCCCTTCTATTAAATTATCCACTTATAGGCGTCGTCTGGGTTTAGTTTCCGAGGTCCGTGTCTGTTCTGCAGCTCCTCAGTATGTATTGTACGTATTTTCTAAATATTTAAAATTGGATAATGGCCTGCAACAGATTTCCAATGATGACAGAACTTCAGAAGCCATGACTTCACTTCGTAGAAACATGGGTTCTGAGTTCTCACGAATGATTAAAGAGGCTAAAGTTCTTGGATTGGCACTGGGTATCCCTTTTTTAGATGGGTAAGCTGTTCATGAAAGTTCTTTTGGTATGAGAAATGATTGGAATAATTAATCTGAATGGTGTAGAGGATGGTATTAAGTTTCTTATTATAAAAATGTTGTGGAGAATTGGAAGCAGTAGCTGTTGAATTTACTCTTGCAAATATGGGGAATTAGAAATTTATGGACATTTTGTCATATTTTTTCAGAATATACATTGTAGTAGAATAAAGAGCTTGCAGCAAGATTTGAAGATGCATCCTTTTAAAATTGATGTCAGATATGAAGTTCATCTGAGATATGTAATTTGTCTAGATTTTGTCATATTATTAACATTATTTTACTTTGCAGTAAAGAGATTTCTATAACTAGTTTTTGACTGTAATTATTGTTTTCCTTCAAAAAATTGAGATGTCATCATTTAGAAAATAAGAAAGGGAAATTTACATACCACTCAATATTTATTTATTTACATATCTAATACCTAAAGTTTGATATTTACATTTATAACACTTAGATCTTAAAGTTTATGCATGAAAAGGTTTATTTCACTTTTGATAAGTTAGTAGTAGTGATATTTTTGATATAATGTTTAAGATTTAGATGTTCCGTATGTAAATATAAGACTTTGTGTTAGATACATAAATCCAATTTCTTCTCACGAAAATTTTCTAATAAAAAATGTTTATCAAATGAAGTTGTGTGAAAGAAAACTCATTTTTGTCAACATTTTCTTCTGTATAGATGTTGTCAAATTTATTGATAGAAGAAGGGGTATGTAAACCTATTTATAATAGGCACAACAAAAGAAAGAAATAAAATAAAATAAAATAATTAGGAAAAGAATAAAACAGAATAAAGTAAAAAGGAAAGGAATAATAAATTAATAAACAAGAAATAATAAGTAATGACAACTGGGGATTTAATTGTAGTTATAAATCTAATACCAACCTCAAGTTGAAGTATAGATGTCAATCATGTTTAACTTAGATTTGAAGTCATCAAACGATTGTCGAGGAAGATTCTTAGTGAGGATATCCTCTAGTTGACCATAGGAGGGTACAAAAAACATACAAATTTCCCGCGACTCAATTTCTTTTCTTAATTAATTGTCTATCAGTCTCCAAATATTGGGTATAATCATGATAAATTGGATTGAGAGCAATGCTGATGACGTCCTAACTATCACAAAATAGCTGTAGTGGGACGAAGTTTAACATGATGCGTAACCAGAGAGCTTCACGGATTCCCAAGGCCATGTATCAGAATTCAACTTCAGAACTGCTCCAAGCAACCACAAACTTTTTTTTTTTCTGTATGATCAAATTTTATCACACAAATGAGCAATGTCCTGAGGTGGAACGACGATCATGAACTGAACCAACCCAATCACCATTTGTATAAACAACAATAGGGCGAGTGGTGTGACGAGAGAAAAGTAAACACGAGCCCATTGTACCTTCTAAATAGTAGAGAATTCGGTGGACAACTTGGAGATGATGCTCATAGGGCTTATGCATGAATTGACTCATTATACCAACTGCATGACACATGTTGGGGCGAGTATGGGCAAGGTAGACGAGTTTCCCTACAAAATGCTGGTAGTGAAGCTTGTTGACAGACATAACATTGAGAATGTCAGATAATTTTTCATTAGGATCCATGGGGTCAACCATTGGTTTGTACATAAAAAAGTTATTGTTTTCAAGAGGTTAATCCACATATTTGCATTGTGATAAACAATTATTCCGAGATGATTGAGCCACTTCCATGCCTAAGAAGTACGAGAGAGATCTCATATTCTTCATTTCAAAGGACCTAGCAAGAATGCATTTCAAGGGCTCCAATGCTGGGAGATCATTGTTTGTAAGAATAATATCGTCAACATAGACGATAAGGATAACTACCTTGCCATTGGAGGAATGCCGGGAAGAGAGTATGATCCGATTGAGCCCGAGTAAAACCATGACCCCCGACTGCCTTTATGAACTTGTTGAACTAGGCTCTAGTAGACTGCTTTAGCCCATTGAGAGAATTTCACAGCCTGCACACTTCTCTTTGGAGGCAGTATAGTTAAAGCCAAGAGGGAGAGACATGCTCTCTATTCAAGAACATATTGTTGACATCTAGTTGGAATAAATGTCGATCAAGTTTCACTGCAAGGGACAACAGGACATGAGTAGTGTTTAACATAGACACTAGAGTAAATTTCTAATCAAAGTCAACTCCGTAAGTCTGTGAGTTCCTTTTGGCAACTAATCATGCATTGTTGTGTTCAAAGGATTTATCGAAGTTGAACTTGGTGCTGAGAATCTATCGACATGCTACAACTTTTTTATCCTAAGGTTGATCAAGTACGTCCTATGTATGATTCCACTGAAGGACATTCATCTCTTTCATCACTGTTGTTTTCCAGGCTTGATCAACAAGGGCAATCTAAATAGTAGCTGGGTTCTGATGGTCCATTAAGGCTGTGGCAAATGCTCTGTAGGTCGGTGATATACTGTAGAAAGGGACATATTCTTTCATAAAATGGAAGAAGCATGTCATATTGTATACTTTACTTAGGGAACTCACCTCCTCATTCAGAGGAGGGGCGTTGAGGATGTTGCCTGGATTGTAGTTAAGGTCCTATAAGGAGGTAGCGGATTCCATAGTAGGAGCATTGGAACAGGTGCACCGAGTGTATATACGAATAGTGGGAGGAGGAGATGATGCACTCACCGGATCCAAGAAGTCACCGGATGGTTCACACATTGGATCCGGGGACTCTTCAGTAGCGGGAACAATGGGGGGAACATCCATAATGTCTAAAAATTCAAGCTCTCCCACTTGCGGCTAAGTTAGGAAAATAGGGAACACTTTCAAAGAAGAAAATATCAACACTCACATTGATTTTGTTATTGGTAGGATCAAGGCACCGATACACCCATTTGAGTGGCAGAGCACCAAGAAAAATGCAGTTTACGGATCTGAGATCAAGTTTACTTCGATTGGGGGCAGTGTTTCAAACAAAATCATTGCACCTAAAAATATTGGGGTCTAATGTGGAGAAGATCCTATTGGTAAGGAAGCATGACATTAGAATGGCTAAGGAGGTTTGAAACTTGTGAAATTTAGGTGAGACTTTATTTATGGGATAGACGACAGTGAGAATGACATCGTTCCAAAATGTTTCGGGATATTAGAGTAAAACATAATGGACTGAGTAACGTCGAGGAGGTGACGATTTTTCCTGTCAACTACCCCATTATGTTGAGTGTTCGTATAAGAGATGTGGTGAAGGATGCCCTTATTCACTAAGAATTCAACCAAAATAGAGTTGAAAAATTTATAACCATTGTAGGTCCGAAAGGCCTGAATAAGAGTTTAGAATTGAGTTATAACGAAAGTGTAGAAGTTTTGGAAGATAGTAGCAACTTCCGATTTATCTTTTAAAATGTAAACTCACGTTATTCGAGTGTGATCTTCAATCAAAATTAGGAACCATCTTTTATTGGTGTAGCTGAGAGTGCGATAAGGTCCCCATAGGTCACTGTGAATGAGAGAGAAAAGAGCATATTCATTGTAAGTATGGGATGAATAATGGACTCGATGATGTTTGATTAGCTGACATGTCTCATAATAAAAATTAGGTGTGTTTTTATTAGAGAACATCAAAGGATACAACTTTTTTAAATATGAAAAATTAGGATGATCTAAACGACAATGCAATAACATAATGAGACATTCAATTACTTTAGATAAACTACAATTTCTGAGAGGTGTATCTGTATTTTATGTGCTCTTCTCTAGAAAGTAGTAGAGTCCAGCTATTCTCTTAGTAGTTCCAATCATTTTCTCCAAACAACGATCCTGAAAGACAAAACCATCAAAAGAAAATTTAGCAATATAATTATTAGCATTCGTTAGCTTTTTGACATAAAACAAATTACATTGCAACTGGGGAACATGTAAAAGAAACTTCAGAGTTATATTAGTTGTTAGTACAACTGACCCTTTACCAGCAGTGGAACTATATGAGCCATCAACAATTCTGACATTAT
Organism: Phalaenopsis aphrodite; assembly: GCA_003013225.1. Lineage (NCBI taxonomy): Eukaryota > Viridiplantae > Streptophyta > Magnoliopsida > Asparagales > Orchidaceae > Phalaenopsis > Phalaenopsis aphrodite. The sequence continues at coordinate 145,431 of NEWO01000029.1, forward strand.
CTTTTCCCGAGCACGGATAGTAGGCCGAGAAAACTTATAAGCATTCAGTCATGTGATCCGTGACACCTGAATCAATAATCCATGGACAAGAGAAGGAAAAAATCGTGAAAGCCCTAGGATGAGTACCTTTTCGGACATGGGAGGTCAACGGATCTGTAGAGACTTGATGGGCTCTAAGAAGCTTAATCAATTGCTCCATGTGGTTTTTCAGGGATTCATAGGATTTTGGGATGTTCCAGGTAGGATTCGATTGATCTGTGGTAGGCTTGGCAGTCGCCGTGAGACCCTTGCTAATAGAGGATTTAGCTAAAGGTTTGTAAGCTGGCTTACCGTAAGTTTCCAACACTTGTCCCGAGTCTGGTTGGGTTTGTGACAATAAACACAAGTAGAGTGATTGGTCCGATAAGGCATGGATGAGGATTGATCACGATTCGAGATGATTCTGACTGAACCAAAAGAAATGTGGCTGTGATTCCGAGTCATTGATGGTTTTGGCTGATGGATAGCTGAGGAAGGCCGTAGGAAGGCTGAAAGAAAGCTGCAAGAGAGATGCAGGTAAGCTGCGGGAGAGATGCATAAAAGCTGCAAAAAGGCAATAGAACAGATGCAAGAATGCCTGCTGAACTGGCAGGAATTTTGTTGCAGTTGGAATACAGTTGGCTGGGAATGATGCAAGAAATCAAGCCGCAGGAATTCTGCTGTAGGTGGAAGATAACCTGCTAGGAAAGATGTAAGAAAGCCTGTTGGACTGCTGCAGAAAGCTGCATTGTAGGAAAGGTGCAAGAATGCTGTAGAAAACGGTAAACAACAGTTTTTCCTGCAGGAAAAGTGCAAGAAGGTGCCGGAAATGAGCTTTCTCACGGGAGAAAAGATTCAAGGTAGGTAACTTGTTGGAAGTTTCTCACGGCTAGAGGTTTTCTCACGGGTGATTGAAATCTCACGGAGAACAGGGATGCTGGAGTTTCTCACGTGAGAATCGCCGGAGAATAGGGAGTTTTCACGAGAGTTTTCCTAGTGTTGGAGGTTTCTCATGGAGAATTGTTGGAGGTGGAATCGACGGCAGAAAAAAGCTGCCGGAAGAGCTAGCGGCTAGGGTGAAATCTTGCTCTGATACCATGACAAATTTGTGACTTGAGCAACATAATTTTATTGATAGAAGAAGGGGACTATTTAAGCCCAATTATAATATGCACAACAAAGGAAAGAAATAAAATAAAATAAAATAAATAATGAAGGAATAAACATAATAAAGTAAAAAAAAGACAAGAAATAATAAGTAATAATGGCTAGGGATTTAATTTTCGTTTTAAATCTAATAGATATAATCACTTATCTTCAAAATAGGTGGGTGAGTTATTTTGATAAACTTTTTAATGAAGTGTCGAAAAATACGATCAACCTTAGTGTCTTAATGTCGTCAATAATAATAAAATGTTTCATTTTTACCGTCGCATTAGTAAAAAAGAAATTGAGAAAATGTCAAAAAAAAAAAAACCAAAGGTGGAAAGATTGTAGGACCAAATGATATCCCAATTGAAGTGTGAAAATATTTAGGAGATTTGGGAGTTCTTGACTTACTAACTCTTTAATATTATTTTTAAAACTAAAAAGATGCACGAGGAGTCGAGGAAGAGTATTTTGGTCCCTATTTTTAAAAATAAAGGGGATGCACAAGAGTATTCAAATTATTGAGGAATTAAGTTGATGTGTCATACTTCAAAATTATGGGAAAGGGTAATTGAATATAGGTTAAGATGTATTACAAAGATTTCTCATAATCAAATTTGGATTTATGTTTGACAGGTATATTATGGAAGCTATACATTTATTGAGAGGTTTGATGGAGAAGTTCAAAGATAATAAGGAGGATCTACATATGATTTTTATTGATTTAGAAAAAGCTTCCGATAAAGTTCCAAGAGATATCTTTTGGAAAGTTTTGGAGAAGAAAACTGTTGATATAACTTATATTCAAATTATTAAAGATATGTATACAAGAGCTGTTACTTGTGTTCGAACAAGAGGATTGACCAAATATTTTCCTATTTCTGTTGATTTACATCAGGGATCGACTTTAAGCCCATATCTTTTTGTTTCAGATATGGATAGTCTTACTGGACACTTGCAGGAGGATGCATCTTTGTGTATGCTTTTTGCTGATGATATCCTTCTCGTGGATAAGACGAGAGAAAATGCTCTGGAAAAACTTTAATTATGGAGGTCTAACTTGGAGTCTAAAGGCCTTCGTTTGATTAGAACTGAAATTGAATACATGGAATGTAATTTTAGTAGTAGTAGCTCTAGTGACAGAAATAACCACTTAGGTGGGATAAAGGTTTTGTTGTTGTTGTAGATATAATCACTTAGCTCAATTTTGCTTACTACATCAATTAAGATTTTGCTTGTAATTGTTGTCAAGCACTTGTTTCGAGCCTTTGACTTCCCAGGGAAGTGTGGAGGGCATGCCTTTTATGTTCATTTTTTTTCTGCAAAATGAGAATTCGGGGTATTTGGTTGAAATGTTCTTCCCTTGAAATGTGTGGGCACTCAATATCTTTTCCATTCCCTTGCATGTGAATTCTCCCGTACCCCTACCCCTACCCCATCCCCACCCTGCCCAAACCCTTCAGCAAAAAGAGCCTTCTATAGTAAATTCTTTCATAGGCTCTGACTTCGTTTGAGAGAGCTTCTTCATTCATAAGAGCTCCATCAAAACTAGCTTCAAAATAAACATGATTATAAAGTTACACTTCCTAAATCGATACCACCGTTTGAATAAAAAATTAAGCTTTCTAAACAAAAAAATAATCCTTTATTATTGTTTGTTAATATAAATTTTGTTAAGGTAAAAGGCAAAAATATCCTAATATTTCTAGATTATAGAAATAGAATTAGTACGAGCTGACCACCTTGCTGTAAGATGCTCAAATCCCCAATCCGCTCACCGCCGAGGTTCCGATTCCAAATTCTCACTCTTTTGTCTTTTTTATCCCCATTTCGACGACCGTGGGAGGAAGAGAGAAGGCTGTAGCAGAAAGTCGATTGGTTTGCTGAAAAAATGCAGAAGCAGACATAGGAAGAATTTGGCTAGCGGCAAGTTGAGGTGGCATCAACAGAGGTGTGGGAAAGTTTGGAGGTATCTTTTTGGGCCTCTCTAGGGGCACTCATTCTCTGTTGCCATTCCTCGATCTCACCCTCTCTACCTCTATTTTTTTGGTTTTCACTATTTCTCTCTCTCTCTCGCTCTCTCTCTCTCTCGCTCTCTCTCTCCCCGTCTCTGACCAAATTTCTCCCTTACAATTTCATTTTCTCTGCTCTTGGTCATCTCCGCCATCTCTCACCATTTCATTCCCTTGGTTATAAACAGAGAAACTGCGGTACTGAACCTTTGGTTTCCCTTTTTTTTTTAATTTTCATCCAAGCCACCTGCTCACAATCCAAAAATATCATTATATATATAACCTTATAATTTTATACCATTTGGTTGGTTGGAAGTCATAGACAACTTAGGTTAAGTTCATGCATCATATACTGGTAGAATGTGAATTGACTTTTTGTTTTTATTCAAGCCAACTCATACTAATCTTCTTGCAGCTGCTCTTGGATCTTTAATATAATTTGTTCATTGTTCCGTGTTCTTTTTGTATATACTTTGTTTGTTACTCTTGGTCATCCAATATTACTAGAAGCCCACTTTTTATCGCAACAGCATATGTTAATCTTTGAAAAAGATTGGCCTTACAATGGCTAAATTTTCCAACTTAGGACAGATTTATTTCATGATTACGTTCACAATATATAGAAGAAAACTAATTTTTTAATAGATTCCTCTTATGATCTTTTGCTCCTTTGGGTTTAAAAGTGCCATTTTTAACTAAAATTTTTTTGTTCGATCAGGATTGAAGAGGCTGAAGCACAATGCGCACTTTTGAACTCAGAATCCTTATGTGTAAGTGGAATCCTTGTTTTTTTTTTTCATTAAATCGAGGTTATATGACTATTGGAATTGTTATCAGGATGGTTGTTTCACTTCTGATTCAGACATCTTCCTCTTTGGAGCCAGGACAGTGTATCGAGAAATTTTCTTAGGTAATGTCTGGAATTGACAAAGGGGTGATTTTGGAATCTAGATATCCTCTTGAAATTTACATTTTAAGGTCCCTGTTTTGATCCAAGATTCTGGATGCTAGAAAAATTTTTAATTTTCACTTTATTAAATGATTTTTTGTTGCTATAATATGACGGACATTGAAATAATGTTACCTGTTTCTTTGTTTGATAATTTAGGTGAGGGAGGTTATGTAATTTGCTATGATATGGTGGATATAGAGAAGAAACTTGGCTTTGGAAGAAATTCACTGGTGCGTTCTTTTCTAAGACTAAATTTCAATATTGTGGCTTTTATATTGCTTTGATTGGGATCGTGGTAATAATTGATAATGATGAATGTATGCTGAAATAATTGTTTGATTTATGCTATACGAACTTTTCCATTAGCTTGAACTTCTTTTATCTTTTTATAGAAAACTATGAAGCTTTCCATGTTCAAGCTCTTTTAGGACTACTGCATTATTTTGTCAATTATTGATAGAATTTGTAGATTGAATTAAAGAACCTTGAACTTATAATTACTTTTTTTTCAATATGATTCATTATTATTAAAATTTCCTTTCATGGAAGTTTTCTATCTTCATAATAATGTGTCAGGCATTAACAATAACAAATATGTGTACAGTTCTTCAAAGCAATGATACCGGAGTTTACCCAAATCATTACAAATTTTATTGTTCAATTTAAAAATGAGTACAATGACAACTCTTCACAAGCATTAATGCATAAACAACAAACAAAGAACACATAAACAATAAATGAAACAACACAAACAATAAAATAAATATTGAATGCAGAAATAAACTCACCACAAGGTAGAAACAGTCTTGGGATGCAGCAAATCCGGTGTGACAACCTCGGATGCGGCTGGAAACTCTCTAGAGTGGGGCTAGGGGAAGCTGATGACTGCTAGCCGAATGCTGATGGAGGTGGTAGACCTGAGGTGTGACAGAAGAGAGTGTAGAAGCGGCTCAACGACGACTGGATGGAGTGCTGGAGGGAACCTGGAGGAGCAACAGTCTGTTAGGGAGACTAGAAGGCGCAACAAAAAAAGCATGTGATGTAGAAGGGCCGATGCGGCAGTTTGGAAGAGAAGTGGAGGGCAACAGTGGAGGGAGGAGGCGTAGGAGGGCCGTGCATCAGCTTGGAGGGGTTGCGTGGCTCATTTGTATGACTGAAGGGAGTCTGGAGGAAGGTCGAACGACCAGTTGGAGGACTAGCAGTGCGACAACGACAAGGGAGATGCCGACAGGATGGCACGGAGTGGGGGTACATACCACCTTGGCGAGATACAATTGCAACACCATTTTGTCGAAGGATACATTCTCAAATGAGGTAGAACGCCAGGAAAACTGCGTGGAATAGAAAAATCAACAATAAAGATTGGTTAGACCTAAGAAGATAACTTGCATAAATAGGGGAGGGGAGGGAGACAATAAAGGTAAGATCTTAGGAAGGAAGGGGGGGGGGAGAAAAGGAACGGTTTGCAACAATTAGGAGAAGATGTGGGAGATTAGGGCACAGGGGCGTGGAAGGAGAAGCCAATGATTCGGGTACCGAGTGGGACGGGTGCAGGATAAGTAAACTGGACTGGTTCGGTCTAGGGAGAAGGTTGGACCGGGTTGCTCTTGTTGCGTCTAGCCCGGCATGCTGCAGCAACCCCATGTCAATCTCTTGGGGTTGGGGGAGTTTCGACTTCATTTGTCGAAGCTTTTGGTTTCTAGTAGTATGGGGTGAGATCTGCGACATTGAATGTTGCCGAAATTTTAGCTCAGTATGTCAATTTTGTAGGTGTTGTCGTTTAGCTTTTTAATTATGTGGAACGTTCCATCGGCTTTGGCCCTGAGTATTTTGTGTGATCTTATGAGAAATCACTCTTTCTTAAGACGAATCCACACGAGGTCTCCTTCTTTAAAGGTTACCTTTTTTTCGGAACTTGTTCGTTTGTGCTTCATATTTGTAATTTTGTTCAGAAATTGCTCTCCTAACTTTCTCGTGGTAGTTGTTAAATTTGGCGAGCACATTTGATAGCTTCCTTGCTGATCTTTGTTGGGGGTAGAAGTGAGACCAATTCAAGGGGTGTGATCAGGTTGCGACTGTACACAATTTCGAATGGTGTGTATCTTGTGGTCTGACTTTTTGATCAATTGTAGGCAAATTCTGTTTGAGCGACAATGAGATCCCATTGTTTGAAATTTTTATCTATGAATCATCAAAGAAGATTCCCTGGGCTCATATTAACTACTTCGGTCTGACCATCTGTCCGAGGGTGAGCTGCAAAACTAAATTATCGTTTAGTGCTTAATTTGTTACAAAGAATTTGCTAGAAGTGACTCAAAAATTTAATGTCTCGCTCGGAAGGGATGGTCCTAGGAATGTCATGAAGTTGTAATATATATGAGTATAGTTCATCTAAGTAATGATACCAGAGTTAACCCAAATCTTGATGCAGACGAGACAAATTTTATTATTGAATTTAAAAACGAGTATATTGACAACTCTCCACAAACATTAATGCATATAAACAACAAAGAAAGAACACATAAACAGTAAATAAAATAACACATGAGCAAAAAAAGAAATAGTGAAAGCAAAAATAAACTCAACACGAGGTAGAAACAGTCTTGGGATGCGGCGATCTCGCGTGACAACCTCGGATGCGGCCGAAAACTCGCTGGAACGGGGCTAGGGGAGCTGGCGACTACTAGCCAAATGCCGATGGAGGTGGCAGACTTGAGGGTTGACAGTAGAGAGTGTAGAAGCCGCTCAACGTTGACTGGATGGAGTGCTGGAGGGAACCTGGAGGGGCAGCAGCCTGTCGGGGAGACTAGGAGGCACGAAAAAGGAAGCATGTGGCGTAGAAGGGCCGGTGCGGCGGTCTGGAAGAGAAGTAAAGAGAGGCAGTGGAGGGTGGAGGCGTAGGAGGGCCGCAAGCAGCCTGGAGGGGTGGTGTGGCTCGTTTGTACGACTGGAGGGTTGAACGACCAGTTGGAGGATGTTTGATAGCTTCCTCGCTGATTTGTGCTGGGGGTAGAAGTGGGACTAACTCAAGTGGTGTGTCAGGTTGCTACTGTACACAATTTCGAATGGTGTGTATCCTATGGTCTGACTTGTTGATCGATTGTAGGCAAATTCAGTTTGAGTGAGATTGAAGTCTCATTATTTGATGTTTTTCCCTATGAAGCATCGAAGAAGATGTCCAAGGCTCATATTAACTACTTCGGTCTAACCATCTGTATTAGGGTGAGAATCAAAATTAAATTGGAGTTTAGCGCCTAATTTGCTGCAGAAAGTCCGCCAAAAGTGACTAAAAAATTAACGTCTCGATCGAAAGTGATGGTCATGATCTGACAATGTGAGATGCGTCTAGTGTCCGGTGGCAGACGCAAAATTTGTCATCTTTGAGAAATGTTCGACAATCACCATCACAGACTTCTTGTTTCTTGCATGTGGGGAAGACCTATCACGAAGTCAATTTTGATGTCAACCAATAGTGCCTCATGTACCGGTAAAGGAGTGTATAATCTTGTCTTCTGCCCATGAATTTTTGCGATATGGCAAATCCTACGGTGTCAGACGTGCCACTCCACATCCCTCGGCATGCGGAGCAAAAAAAAAATGTTCTTACTAGTGCGAGAGTCTTATCTCGGTCAAAATTGCTAGCCAATCCACCACTATGGTTTTCGTGGACAATGACCTATCGTAGTGAGCTTTTGAGAATGCATAATTTGTTGTTGTGGAACAAGTAGCCGTCCGTTTAGTAGTATGGCCCGCTAGGCTTTTTCCGACATTGTTCTCAGATTTCCTGGAAGTCTTCATCTGTCTCGTATAGTTTTTCATAACTTCAATGCCTACCATGTGCATTTGCAGGGATGTGATCAATACGTGATGACGGCTCAGAGCGTCCGCAACGCGGTTTTGATTCTCGACCTTGCTTTTGAGTACGAATTGGATGGAAGCTAAGAATTCTACCCAGGTAGTGTGACACCCTTTGAGTTTATTTTGACTGTTTCAAAATTTTAGAGCCTCATGATTCGTGAAGAAGGTGAACTCTGTTGCGAATATGTAATGCCTCCAGTGTTCTAGGGCTCTAACAATAACAAAATTCTTTATCCTAGGTGGAATATTTTCGTCGCTCTAATTTTGTTTATCGTTGAAATAGGCAATGGGGTGGCTACCTTGACTTAGAACAACGCCAATTCTTACGCTAGAAGCGTCGCACTCAACCTAGAATGGTTGGTTGAAATCAGGTAAGGCGAGCACGGGGGCTTGAGTCACTTTTTCCTTCAATATGTAGAAACAAGTTTGGGCTGTGACTGCCAATGTGAATTCTTTTCGTTTCAATAGTTTTGTGAGGTGGACGGTGATAGTGCTGAAATTGCAGACAAATCTTCTGTAGGAGGCTAGCCCTAAAAATTATCGAAGCTCGATGAAAGATTGTGACACGGTCTAGCTTATGATTGCCTTGATCTTTGTTAGGCCCATTTGTATCTCCGTGCTTGACACAATGTAGCTCAAAAAATATATTTGGTTTGTGAGGAAGTGACATTTCTTGGGGTGGGCATATAGTTTTTCGTATTGTAAGAACTCGAATATCGTCTGAAGGTGCTGCAGATGGTCTTTTTCAGATTTACTATAAATCAGAATATCATCAAGTAGACCACCACAAATCTCTCAATATGGGCTCGAAAGACTTGATTCATTAGCTGCTAGAAAGCGCTTGATGCGTTGGGCAGACCAAAAGGCATAAATGTCTATTCGTAGAGACCATCATGTGTTTTGAAGGCTGTCTTCCACTTGTCGCCTGGTCGTATTCTTATTTGATGATATCTGCTGCATACATCAATTTTAGAAAAGGCAGTGGCTCCGTGTAGCTGATCCATGACATCATATTTTGCGGGACACAATCAATAAGTTGGTCTATTTGGTATAACCGACCTTGGTATGAGGTCGATGGTATGTTGGATGTCTGGTAGTCAAGATAATATGTTTGGGAGAGTATCGTTCACGACTTCTTGGAAATCGTGGAGTGGTTTAAGGTGTAGGTATCTCACAACACCTTTTAGGAGGACGACAACCAGTGTTATCGGCGTGCCGCAAATTGATTCCAGGATGGTGACATTTGATATTAGCATTTCTTCAATATTGATTGTGGCTCTCGCATCTTTTACAGACAATAACATGATGCATTTTTTATCCTTTTTGAATGTGTAGGTGTTCTTGAAGCCTTCGTGTTGCGTTTTTAGATCGAACTGTCATGGTCTACCCAGAAGAATGTGACATGCGTCCATTGGCACTACATCACACCACACTTGCTCTTGTAGTTGGTTGCCGATGGAGAATTTGACTGAGCATTGTTGATTGAGGTGAATCTCGTTCCCTTTTTTGAGCAAGGTGAGAGAGTAGGATCACGGATGTTTTTATGTGGCTAAACCTAACTTTATGACTATTAGGTGGATACAATGTCTTTGCAACTACCACCGTCGATGATTAAACTACAGATTTTACCTTTGACTGTGTACGTAGTACAAAGGATGCTGTGTCGCAACGATGATGAGTCTTTTTCGGGTTCTAATTGTACGACCCTCTGTATTGCCAAAAATTCGCCTTCATCGGGAAGTGCTTCTTTCGAACCATTCTCTGATTGACATTTCTAGATTTCCTCAACTTCCTCAACAAAACCTTTTTCAATAAATTAGACATCGTGGATGGTGTGACAATTGACAGCGATGTGGCTGTAACCGTGACACTTAAAACATTTTCGTGCAGGGATTGTCCCAGAGGAACTTCTCTTTTCGGGTTTCATCGGGTGGTTTTCATGCTTCCTGGTAGTGACTTGCCAGCTTCTGACCTGGACTTGTTGGTAGACGTGGCTTGAGGTGATGGCTTGAATGTCGACTGTTGTCGGAAGGAGTTTTGAGACTTGGCTTGCTTCTGTTGTCGCTCTACTTTTATTGCGGGGGTTTGAACATTGTTTAGCGTCCAGTATGGCTAGAGTTGTACGATGTTGCTAATGGTGGATTTTAAAACCCCTAGATATCGGTCGATTTTGTGCTTTTCTTGCTCGACTAGGTCGCACTTCATCTGTAGTCTCTAGTTTTATATTAAAGACACTTAATTGGCAATATCAAATAATACATAATACGAATGACTTCAATATTATTTTTTATATTAAATGTTAAATATGTGACCATTTTATTTTAACACCTTTGAAAATATATGTATATAACAAGAACAATAATAATAATGACATAATTATATTTATTTTCTTGGAAGTTAAATTCATTCTAGGATTGTATTATATGATCTAGTGTATATAAGGGGCTATAGTTTTATTTTAGAGTATTTGATTGAGAATTATTGAATGAATGCGTAAAATATTACATTGTTTCTTGCTCTTTCTTCTCTCTCCTCCTCACTTTCTCTAGATTCATTTATTTCTCTGCTCGATGTTGTTATCAAGTTGTAATTGAGATAGTGTGAAGACAATCTATTATAATTTCACTCATTGCTCTCACTAGCTCCCCTTTCTTCTTCCACACTCATTGTCTGTCGTCTCTAACATCTACGAACATGTTTAAGTGATGTGATGAATGATCCAAGGACTCTTTGCCTAGTTTAGGCATTTAGCACAATCTTAGTTATGGTTTTGTTATTGATTAATCTAGAGTCTCATGGATATGAACGTACTAATTAATTTTAATTGTATTAATTTAATATATATTTTATAAATTAATTTTAATTGTATTAATTTAATATATATTTTATAAACTCTAAACTTGTTCTATTATATATTATATGCTCTAGAAGTAAGTTGATCATTATTTGATAGCTAAACCTTTTATTTTTGCTTTTACCCTTTATTGTTTTTCTGTTTGTTTGATGTGACCTTAGTGCCAACTTTGCAGAGCTCAACCAGTAAATAGTTGCAAAATTTTTTTTAACTGCTAGCTTGATGTGGAGTTATCGCAAAGTGGCTAACGAAGATCATTTTTCTAAATTCATGGGTACGAGTCACACACTTTTGTAAAGTGAGTTGTCTCCAAATTCCAAAGAAAAAAACGCAATTTGATCATCCTAGTATACTGAAAGTTTTCCCTTGTAACCTATTTATGGAGTTGCAATCAAGTAACCATTTTTTCCATAGATCCATGTAGATTGAGACATTTTTTTAAGTTTTCATTAAGTGAAGGCCTTCTTTAGTTAAAATAATCTCTCTCTCTCTCTCTCTCTCTCTCTCTCTCTTGTTTTGATTATTGCTTGACTTCATATATTTGCAATCCTTTGGTGTAGAGATTATGTGCGTTTTGTATTTAACGTTGGACTTGCATTCCATTGGAGGAGTATTTTTTAAAGGCATTTTTACATTGTTGCAGTGGATAATCTAGCCGATAAGGGCAGGTGTTAGTAGGTTTTATGGGGGGCTTCTTTGCCTTAAGGAGCATTGGAATCTCAATCCATGTGTGCTTAGGTGTTTAAGTATGAATTAAGACTTGGTTGCTATCAAAACATTGTCGGCCGTTTTATTTTGAAAAAGATAGAGATTTTGTGATTTTTAAAGAAGAAGATATAATTTTGTAAGATTATGTAAAAAAATTAAATATAAATATGATCTTTTTGATTTTTGAAAAGTAACATTTTAATTTAAAAATAGGTGAAACCAAACTGGTCTCACATTTTGGATAGTTTGGATAACAGAGCGCAATACCATAAGTAATGCACTTATCCCGAAGAATAAACATATCACTTGTGATAGGAACTCAATCACATAAACTAAAGAATTTGTGACATCCGTTTGGTCTGCGAAATATTTTTATATAAGACCAACAAGTTCTCCTATCTAATATAAGAATTAGATAGAGTTTATTTTACCTGGGTTCCAAGTTTCCTATAGAGTCAAGCCCTTATAGTTAATTATATCCTAAATGACCGGGATCACTTAAGAAAACTCTCGATTAAGATCGGTGGTTTTACCTTTCAGATTTTAAAGTTTAGACTTCCACGATTGGATATGAGAAAATCAAAAGAGATTGGCTCAAATAGGAACAATTATTTTAAAGAATCGAAAGAAGCGAAACGTAGGGGATATCACAGATTTGGGGAGAACCCCGGTGACCTCCCAACTATCCTATTGTTTGGCTTTATATCTTTGAAATGATGTTATTTAATGTTTAACTTTGCAATTTATTTAGAATTTATGACTTATGTTCACATGATATCTGATCGTGCAAATAACCTAAAAAGATAAGAAGATTTATACCGTACGCTAACCTCGGAATTCTAAAGTGTTAGGACTTATAATTGCATAATCATGGTTGTATAAAAGCCGAAAAGTGATATGTGAGGGTTTACGTTGCGCTAGGTAAACCACCTCGAACTCCTATGAGTTGTTATTTAAACTAAGGAAAGTAATTGGTGTGAATGTGTCTTGATGTTGATAATCCATCTTGAAGTTGCTCTTCTGAATGTCCTCGTCGTGCTGCCAACAGTGTTCGCTCCAAAGCTCTTCGTAGTAGCACCTCCAGGCTTAATGTTAATTCCTATATAACCACTAGGTTTTCTTATACTAAGGTATAGTGTGTATCAAAATAAATAAAGCATGCGGTATATAAAAAAAATACAACATGCTAGAAGAACAGTATAACATGCTAGGAGAACAGTATATCATGCTATGAAATAAAAATGCTGCAATGTAAATCACACCTATATATTTGGGAGGGTTACTGCTCCTTTGAGCTAGCCATTATTCACTGTATAAACAAAAGAAAACGTTGCTTTGAAAATTCGAGAAAATCGACAAATAAATCCACGACGAAAGACTCGGGAAAATTGACAAGTAACAATTCAAATAAAATTATCAAAACCTCAGGAAAATCCCGAGGAAAAGACCACGAGTGATTTGTCCAAAAATTTCGATAAAACATACGAAAAATTCAAAAAAAGGGCACCGCAAGCACTCAAGTCGGGGCTAGACTCAAAATTATATATTTGTACTCAAGGGACGTCGAAGGCTACTCGGTCATCCGGATGTATAAATCCCGCCACTACACTAGAAGGATATCCTACTGAACTTAACTTAGAAGGGTAATCCTTCGCCCAGAATTGGTAATCAACAAGTAGACAAACCGGTTGTAATATATTTAAATTTTAAATTTTAGCATGCACATGCATTTCAGGCATACAAAAGGAAAGTTGTATTTAATTTTATAATAAAGATATTTTTTTAAAACATTGTATCTATACTTATTAGTTTTAAGAAAAGAATAGTTGTTCACGAGTCGATTACACCGTCGGACATAGGACCACCAACAACCTAAGAAGGTACGGGTCCCCCTCTAGTCTTATGTCGGTGAATGATACTTTGATCATACAGTTCATCAGGTCCCATAATTGAGTCCTGGTGTTGTAGGATGAGATATCATTTTGCTTTACCATCGGCGTGTCTTTGTCATCATCGCCCTACGCCTCAAAATAAAACCGACCTACTTGCGACCTTGCTTGATGGTTTCACTTATAATAGAAAACTATACATGAGCACTTATGTATCAGACATAAGCACAGAAAACTAAACCAAGAAATAAAGAAAAAAGGAATAAAAATTGGGATGAGAGAAAGAGGAGGAATTGATTCACCCAAGAGACTGAAAGGATAAAGGTTGAACCAACCCTTAAAACTGTGGCAAAAAGATCTGAAAAGAGAGCCCAAAATCCTTGAATCAATCCAAAAATGATATCATTTTATCAGATTTTATAATTAGATCAACCCAAGAAAGATATCCTTTCCAAATTTTGTTTCAAATAGATTGAAACAGGCTCAAGATTAACATGACACTGTACTCATGACTCCATCCTTTGTATGCACTCGCACACCTAATCCTGAACCTAAATATAGCATTTTTGTCATCCAAATTTTAATATCAAACTTCCAAAACTCTTTTCCAAATAACAATTTCATAAATCTTCAAATCCCTTCATGAATTTAATTCATATAAGCTTTATAATTTCCCAAAACAAAAATCACTAAAAGCCTTTCACATATCTCAAAGATAGGAGAAATTAATCAGTAGAGGGTGCGAAATACCAACCTGAAATAATCCATGAAAAAAAATCATCAATTAAGGCTCACAGATAAAGGGGCAGCAAGGAAAAAACTCCTACTCGAATTAAACTCCAGCCAAATACAACATGAACCACAACAGTAATGGTCAAGGGTAAAGGATAACAAGAGGAAGATATTCATCCCTTAGGCTCACGGGCAAAGACAACAAGAGGAAGGCCATGAAGGCCGTAAACATCAAATAAGGCTCACGACCAAAGCAACAGAAAAAGAAATCACCAAAAGTAACACCATTACAATGTATTTGATATACATAAGAGAGTGAGTGAATGAACAAGCTATTATAGATCATTAGGATTGAACCCGCTTTCATCCCATAAGGCATGACAATGTTCAAATTAAACATTCTCACATAGAGTTAGACATTGAAATTTATGAATTTTGGGATGAGAAACTTGATTACTAATAGAAACCTTAGGAGAAGGAGCATTAAAGAGGAGGCCCCAACCAAACCATGCCCAACAAAGGGGTCAATCCGAGCTCAAGGGATAGACCAATCAGTAAGAAATTTTAGCCAAACATACATCACCAAAAAGGAGCCCAAACCGAGCCTAAGAAAGGGGCAAACAGAGCCCAGCATAGGGGCAAACCAAGCCCAAGGTATGGTCCAAAACAGTAAGGAATTCTAGCCAACATAAATTACTGAGCCCAAACCGAGCCCAAAGAAGGGGCAAACCGAGCCCAGCACAGGGGCACGCCAAGCCCAACACAGGGGCAAACCAGAAAATAACATCCAACATTTACCCATTTCAAAAGAACTAAAACCGAGCCCAAAGAAGGGGCAAAAACCTAGCAGCAAAGGGGCGAAATCCAGCCCAACACAGGGCAAAACGAGTCCAGCCACATGGGAGGGCAAGCAAAAATATTTTCAGCACTTACTCATTTCAAAAGAACTAAAACCGAGCCCAAAGAAGGGACAAAAACCTAGCAGCAAAGGGACAAAATCCAGCCCGACACAGGGGCAAAACCGAAACCACATCCACCATAAAAAAAAAAAAAACTTTGAAACCAAATTCCAACTATTTATATGTTTTAAAATGATCCAAAACTGAGCCCAGTTTATGTGCAAAAATAAGAACAATGATTCCAACATTTATCCAGCCCTGCACAACTAAAATCGAACCCAAGATGGACAAAAACGAGCAGCATAGAGGCTAAACCAAGCCCCAAGATAAGAAGGTTTCAGCTTTTTATCAAATGGTGATAGACAATGGGTAAACATGAATAAATTCTTTTTGACCCAACCTTTTCCAACATTTATTCTATGCATGAATAACAATAATAAAAGCTTTGATAATTTCTTCTAACATGCATTTCTAGAGGGATGAACTTCATTTCCAAGCTATCAATATAATGTTTCCAAGTATTTCAAGCAAAAAGAATAGAGGCAGCCCATACATGCTTTCCTTCTACTGAATCTAAGATGTATCAATGCCTAAGCTTCAGAATAAACTAAGCCATGCTTCCATTAATTTTTGTAAGAGGATAAACATGCCTCAAAATGTCATCCTAAATAAAATAGTATAGGAAGAAGGGGAAGAATACTTCTTTTCAGCAGATTTAAGATAAAAAATTGAAAGACAATTTTAAGAAAACCACTCCAAGAGAAATATTCCTCCTAAAGACTTCAAGAAACGACAACCACGAATGCTTCACACCACAGACACCCGAAAGTATAGCTTAGAGAGGATTTTTGGCAAATTAAACAGCAGCTTAGAGAGGATTTTCGGCAAAGTAAACAACACTTCACGAACACCCCACACTCCAAGCGCACGAGAATCAGATTTTAGAGAAGATTTTAGCAGAGTTTTCTTCCCTAGAGCCTCCCAGAGCAAAAATACAGCCTCTCCTTTCTCTCCAAAAATTTTCAACAACCCAAAACAGTGTTTTATGAAGCTCTTTTATATGCAGAGAAGAGAGGGGAGAGAGCCACCAACCACCGCTTCATGGCCGAATAGAACAAGAGGGACGTAATCGACACACTAAAGAGGGAGAGTGGGACAGAATCGACACAATAAAGAGGGAGAGCGTACAACCTCGAGGAGGAGAAGCGTCGGCCAGCTCGTCTCCTGCAATTGGAGAGCCGAGCGGCTAATTTGCCACGTGAAGAAGGGGAAGAGATGGGAGAGAGTGCCGCGTACGCGAACGGCAAAGGAAAGCCGCGTGGATCAACCATGGAATCTAGGGCATGCGAGAGGAGCGGGACGAACATCGCGGGATCAAGCCGCGGGATCGAGCCATGGAATGGGTCAGACGAGGGCTTAAGTGCGTTGGTAGAGGGGAAATAGGGATTAAAATTATAATTTTAATATTATAAATAATAAAAAATATAGAATATTTAATATTTCTTAAAAATAAAATTCAATTCTCATTTTTTTATTTGTTTCAAAACATAACAAAATTGGTGTCTAGTTTAGGTAATTCTGACGTTCCGGACGTGCTGACGCGGTTCGTTTCACCATCAGAAATCGTTTTGACGAATTTATCGATTTGCGTGTAATTTTGCTCGTGTCAGAAATATGGTAATATGAGTGTCTTTTCTTGCTAAAATTGGTGTCCCTAACGCGTTGACGCAGTCCATTTTGTTGTCGGATGTCGTCCGGAGAAGTTCACATTTTCACCAATCCTTTAGACTCAATTTAAGTTCAATCTTGTGCAATTTAGTGAATTTTGTACATTCGGTGTGTGTATGTGACGACAAAGTCCTGACGAGGTTTTCCTATGACTTGAAATCCTATTGGAACTTCTTCATGAGTCTCCACATAATAGTTCTTAACCGCTCGTCCATAAAACGATGATTTTGAGACCATAAATACTAGACATTACAGGAAAATAGGAAGTCGCTGGAATTTCTAAAAAGGGCGAGTCCCAATTCTAGTTTTCTAAGATGGTTAATAGGAACTCCTAGAGCTAGATCCTAGGATTCTAAAGAATAATGACCTAAAAATGAGGTCAACAATCATATAAAATTATTTTCTTTTTTTTTACAACTAGATTTACTTGCACCGTGCACTCGCTTGATTTGCATTGTTCCATGTTTATATGTTGAATAAATTGTTACATGTTTGCGCGTCATTATACTCAACCTTAGCATGTATCTGTATAACAACCATGGTCATACATCATGTGGACATTATTGTTTGGTGTTTGACTACTTGATTAATCATAGCTTATGTAATTGAGTGTATCTATCATTCTTATGCCTACTTGGTATGATGCTCACACATTTAGCTCTCAATATCTCAATACCATATTAATCACATTTGGGTACACTTTCTTTGTGTGATTGGTTTGATATTATCCAATGTACTTATTTTGTGGGATTGAATTGGAAGAGTTGCAAAAGAAAGTTTAGGTATGACTTTCCACGTCTAATCTACCTCTCCCTCTTTGAGTTTCTTGGCTCAATACCCATGGTAGATGCTCTTATCGGAGGAATTTTTTTAAAGTACGAGGGACCATGATTTTTTTCATAAAATTAGGATCGGATCACTTAATTTGAGTTTTTAAAACAACCAAGCGCTATTTGTTTTGTAGAAAGCCTTAAAGACCTGTCTATTTCCGTTTTTGACCCTTTTCATTCTTGCACATATTGGTTAAACAATTCATATTCTTCAGATTGCATTGGCTCTCCTCCTTGGCAGTGACTACTCTCATGGAGTCTATGGCTTTGGTCCTGTAAGTTTTAAAATTTCTAGCGTTCAAGTTTGGAGCAAATTACTTATTCATCATATTTTAGTATTTCACTTAAGATTTATTTTCTATTGTGAACGTTGCTTGGGTTTAATGATCATCAGCGGCGCCTTTGCTTGTGAAATTCAACTCGTGCAGGAAACATCTTGCCAGCTCGTTAAATCAATTGGAGACATTAACATTCTGCTAAAAGTTAAGTCAGAGGGATTAGCGTTTGCAGAAAAGAAGTCCAAAGTGAAAGCGACTGTTAAATCTCTAAATTGCAACTTCGATAAGGAAAATCTTATATGCTACAAACAACCTAATGCGGGTAGGAAGCTTTCACTATTCTTTTTTTTCCGATTTAGCTGATTTCATTCTTCAAATTGTTATTTATGTTTAAAATTTGCCTTAATGTAATCTTCCATGGAATATTTTTATTAGATTTTTTATATTATGTAATTCTATTTAGGTTACTACAATTCTTCAAATGATCAAAGAGAGGTCTAGGTTTGATAAGTAAAAATGCGTACTTTTGAGTACAATCTTTGTTTGCAAAAAATTTTGATACCTTCCAAGTTCATTGTAATTTATATTTATAGGCTTGAATTTTGAAATGGCTTGTCTGCTCAAGTAGTTTCCCGATTTTTCATTGTACTGAAGTCTGAAATTTTCTTTTCGATTGCTTAGCTTGTGTAACACTGCCTTGAAGCAAAGCCTAATTGAACACCAATATTGTTGACGATTTTGCTTGGTTATATCGCATATTTCCTAAACATATAAATATGTTATATTCATAAACTTTTAATTAGAATTAGTGTTGAGTACCTTAATTGTCTGTCAAACTCCGGCATTATCGTAATATTGACTTCTTATGCAGAACGTGAGAAGAAACTGGAACCAAATGACAATGTACTAGAGATTATAAATGCTTATCTAAAACCAAAATGTCACTTAGCTGATTCAGAAGTTGTGCAGAGGTACTAATTACTAGATAGGGTCCCTCATAATATTTTGCGTATATGTATGCATCAAATGGACTTTTGTCTCCTTCCAAGAGGAAAATGATTTCTCTCTTTCTCTCTCTCTCTCTCTATTTTTTTTTTTTTTTGCATTTGTCACTTTATACAATCTTTATACTATAATGTTATCATTAGTTATGATTTATAACATTTTAAATTTTTTTTTTGACCAAATTCATCAATTTACATCCCGATTTAGTCATCCATTCAGCATGTCTAGTTTTACTCGCAAATTTTGTCACTCAATATTATCCACTATGTGTATCATGATCAACTCATGTATTTATAGTTTTAAATCATAATTACCTTCTTATGCAATTGATGTCAACCATTTTGAAAAATTTGATGGCCTTGACAAAAGGTCAAATAACTGGAAAAAAGTTTGAAATCATGTTCCTCTAGTTTTAATGACGTGTATATTGGATTTTACGATTGTTAGGCCATTCAATAGGAAGTCTTAGAAAACCTCACCGAAATGTTTTACCCGAAAATTTAATGATAGCCTCTTCATTCACATTTTGGAGGTTTCAAATAGATGTCAATAGACATGAAGGAAAACCTTATAAAGATTCTAACTCACCAAGATTTTTGTTCCATGCAGTTGTTGAGTTTGCTTGGGTGAAGATCAAAGAAGGAGCTCATTGAAACCACCAAGGGAAAAAAAATTCAAATGGCCAAAACTGAGTGGTTCTTCTTCTAGCCACCGAATTCAAGACTAAGAGAATTTTATGCCCTCCAAAAAAAAAGGGCATATTTCTATCTATAAATCACAATATAAGATAATTGGTTGAGTATATTTCATTCTGAAATACAGAAATTTTATACAATTTTAGAACTTACAGTATGAAATATATTAAATCAAGGAATGAAATTATGTTCAACATCATTAAAATAGTCGCACAGATTGTTGAGCAAACAACAGAGATATCATTGACTCATAAGTTGGTAGCGAAAAGGGAAAAGCGTGGATGCCCTGGTGCTAGTGACAACAAAAGTGTCGGAGTTTTTAGAAGTAGATATTTTATTTGTTTCATGAATAAAAAATTATGCCTATGAAATCTATTTGAATAAATGTTATTTTATTATGAGGAATATTCTATAATTATTGATAAGAAAGATGAAGTTCAATTATTACTATGGTTTTTTTACTACCCCCTTAAAAGTTTTGTGGCATCATGCTGTAGGGAAGAGATGTAGTTAGCTCTAAAGAAGGTAAGAATTCACTTACGTTGAATGATGTAATTTCTGAAATTTGGGTGTAGTGGTAGAAAAGCAGGCTAATGGATTGTTTGGAAGAGGTAATTTTGAGAAGTGGTCTATAGGAATGTGATTTATTTTTACCTAAGAAGAAAGGGCATATCTGCAAAGATTATCATGCATTGTAAAGGTAGTTGCAGTAGACATATAACAACCATAAGGATGACACTTCAGTAGATGCTAATATATCAAGAATTTTGTCAAACAAATATTCTATTAATTTTCTTTTAGTGATTGCATGATTCAAATGCTTTAATCAGTAGATTATGTTAGATTATTCATATTATTATGAAAAACGACGACAATAAAACAAAAAATGGAATGAGAAAATTGCACGCAGAAAAACACTAGAGTGACACACATATTAAGTGATTCGACAAATTTGCCTACGTCCACGAAACTGCAGATGATTTTATTTCTTCGAGAAATTACACTGTCGAACGTCTCGACGTTTACAAGAAAATCTCAATTTTCTTTTCTCCCTTCCTCTCTCTCTGTCTCTCTCTCTTTCTCTCTTTCCCTCTTAGAGGACTTGGCTTGACTTTACTTGACTTTTTTATGGCCCATAAGAGACTATTTATAGAAACCATGAGAGCGGTAGGTAGGAGGTAGGTGAGCGGTAGATGGGATGTAGTAAGTGGGCGGTAGGTAGGAAGGTAGGTGAGCAGTAGGTGAGATTCTTAATTAGAAAAATAATTAACAACAGTTAATTAAATTGCGGTGCACCGGGTCTCCACTTTACCTAACAATTTTTCCCACTTGGAGACTGGAACACTGACTGCATCACCTACTGGTTGCATCATCTACTAGCTGTACCGATCTTTTCCTCAAACATGATATCCTCCACCTCTGCAATTCAAAGCCCCTGTCTTCATGTCAGAAGACCAGCTAAAGTCGAGCACAACTTCAGCTTCTCACGAGTAACACCCTCAGTTGATATATCACTGTCAACGTAGTCTTGTACCACTAAGCTCTTTCCTAGGTTACTCATGTATCTGCTTACAACTCCCACTGCATGAGCAATATCATGCTCCTACTGAAAGCCCTTTTCAATAGTTCTAACATTGTACCTCTTACGGCCATCAATCACAGTGTTCACCCGGTTTACCAATCCCCGGTGGAAGTTCTATCAGCTCCTAAATCTGATTCTCTGGCAGGGAATTCGTCTCTATCTTTTTGGCTAGCACTTATTTGCTCGAATTCTCATATTGCAAGATTTCTTCATAGCTTTGTGGTTCTCCACCATTTGTCCGTACAATGTCCAGTTTTTTTGTCTTTGGTGCTCTGCCACTTTTCAGGAAACTAACATTCTGTTTTCTCATAATGCACCTCTCACTCATGTGTCATCGTCTGAGTAAACCTGTAGTCGTATATAGTGTGTTAGTTTTTTTACCCCGAGCCAATACTAATGCTCCGTTGGTAACTTTCCAGGTGCTATATGAGAACACCACCGAATGACCACCCTCATTGAGCTGTCCAACGGAGATGAGGTTTTTCTTCAACTTAGGAACGTGTCTGACCTTTTGCAAAGTTCATTTGCTCTTTTTAGGGAGTGCAATATCAACGTCTTTCATTCTTACCATGTCCAGAGCTTTTCCATTAGCTAGATATACCTTCCCAAATTTACCTACAACATGATTTTGCATTAACTCTCGGCGGGAAAATGTATGGAAAGAAGCCCCTGAATCCAGTATCCAGTCATCAACAGAACTGTGAACTGTCAGCAATAGCGCATCATGTATTTCTTCAGTTACAACATTAGCGACATCATTCTCCTTCTTCTTAGGATCCTACAGTTCCTTTTTATGTGGCCAGTCTTGCCATAATTCCAGTAGGTTGCCTGCTGATCAGACTTTAATTTTGATCTTCCTCTGTTTGAGTTCATGTCATGTATGTTTCCTCTGGAATCAACATTCAGTGCAGAACTTGAACCCGATGTTTCACCAGAATCTTTCAGGCGCACCTTCATAGCCAAAATCAAATCACGGATATCATCATATTTCAGTTTGAATTTACCTACAGAACTGCTAACTGCAATCTTCATGACTTTCCAGTTATTTAACAATGAAGCCAACAATATCAGCGTACGTATCTCATTATTAAAATCAATTTCAACAGAAGACAATTGATTTGTGATAGTATTGAAATAATTTAGGTGTTGAGTAACAAAAACATCTTCCGCCATTTCCAATTTGAATAACTTGTTCATCAAATGCACCTTGTTATTCACCGAAAGCTTTTCATACATACCTGATAAAACCGTCATGAGATTTGCAGTAATTCTCTTCTTAATGACGTTGTGGGCAACCAATCTTGAAAGGGTTAATCGAATAACCCCCATAATCTGTCGATCCAACAGATTCCATTCCGCCTCGTCCATCTTTTCTGGTCGCTTTCCCAGTAGTGGAAGATGAAGTTTCTTCTCATAGAGATGGTCCTCTATTTGCATCCTCTAGTAAGAAAAATTTGTGTCATTGAACTTTTCGATCCCCGATGTCATCATTTTGTCTCCGCCCATCGTTCTTCCTTAGATTCAAACCTAAGGCTCAGATACCAGTTATAAAAAACGACGACAATAAAACGAAAAATAGAACGAGAAAATTACACACAGAAAAACATAAGAGCGACACAGATTTATGTGGTTCAAAAAATTTGTCTACGTCCACAAAGCTGCAGAGGATTTCATTTTTTCGAGGAATTACACCGTCGAGCGCCCCGACGTTTACAATAAAATCTTCATTTCTCTCTCTCTCTTCCTCTCTTTCTCTCTTAGAGGACTTGGCTTGGCTTTTTTTATGACAAGTCATAAGAGACTATTTATAGAAACCAGGAGAACGATAGACGGGATGTAGTAGGTGAGCGATAGGTAGGAATGTATGTGAGCGGTAGGTGAGATTCTTAATTAGAAAGCTAATTAACAACAGTTACATAAATTGCGGTGGACCAGACCTCCACATTACCCAACACAAATCTTGTATGTCCATAGGGATATTTTTTTCATGTATGAGCCCTATTGTGCTTATGTTTATATTGGAAACAATGTAATACCAGAGTTAACCCAATTCACTGACACAAATGACATATATTTTATTGCTAACTTTCAAAAGAGTACATGGACAATGCTACAACAGCAACACAATGCAGAGAATGATAAATACCAACGCGAATTGCAAAAAATAAAAAGAAAAAACAATAACAAAAGATAGAAACAACCCTCTCGTGCAGGTGTGGTAGAACCAGTGAGTGGAAGGAGTTGCAGGAGTGACGTCAGGGCTTGACAACAGCTGGGAATGCAGAATTGGCGCTCAAGGAGCCTTGGGAGGGATATCTGGAAGTTGCGGGATGATGCTCGAAGGGAAGGTTTGATTGACTAGAGGGTGTAGGGGCGACCGACGGATGGGGAGGTCTGCATTGGCAAATCGATTAGCAGTTGGGGGCGATAAGTGAGGGAGATGGGCGGCCTGCTTGTGGCACTGACATGAACTACTATTAGCTAAGGCAAGCGGGGAGGTGTTCGACCGCCTGTCTGTTATACAGGCGGGTTTTTTGAACTGCCGAGGCGAGCAAGGAGGGGATCGACAACATGTCTGTGGGCACTGGCGGAACCTGGAAGTGACGGGGAGGCGAGCAAGGAGGGGCAACGACTTGTCTGTGTGAAGATAGAGCTGTTCGTGGGATCCGACAAGCGTTGAGGGCGAGTAGAGATGGAGTTTGGTCTGTCTGTGTGGAGGAGGGGGCGTCAACCACTTGAAGGAGGAGGAATGGATCGATCGGAAATAAAACACCACCTTAAGTGAGGTACAACGGAAGCACCTCATGCCGTCAAATACAATCCTTGCTAGATGGAAGGCCTTGACGACACACTTGGAATAAAAAATAGACAAAAGCTGCTTAGCATTCAACACGCTGCTTTTATAAATAAGATGGAAGTAAATGATATATCAGGTAAGTAGGAGAATAAATAAGAAATCGAAGAGGGAGGAATAGAAAAGGTTGTATTTTGAAATGAGGCCAATCAAGGAAGGAGGGGGAAATAATTAGGAATTAGGGGAGGGGGGGGGGGGGGCGCAAATTCAACCCCCACAGGGGTCTTGTCCAGCAAGGAGGCTGGACCGATTTTCTATTTGAGCTGTCGGGCCCCATCAGAGCCTCGCGTCAGTCTCCCTGGGTTGGGGAATTTTTAACCTTATGCGTCGATGCTTCTAGGTTCTCTAAGTATGGAGGAGATCGTTGACATTGAATGTAGTCTAAATTTTTGAGTTCCCAGGTAGGTCAATTTTGTAGAGGTGTTGTCGTTCAACTTCTTAAGTATGTGAAATGGTTCATCGGCTCGGGACTTGAGTTTGCCATATGCTCGTATGGGAAATCATTCCTTTAGCTGTATCCTCATGAGGTTGCTTTTTTGAAATTTTACATTTTTCCTGAACTTGTTCTCTTATGTTTGATAATTGTGGTTTTGTTTCGTAATCGCCCGCCCAACTTTCTCTTGGAGTTGTTGAATCTGGTGAACACGTTCGATAGCATTCTCACTAATGTTTGATGTGTGTAAAAGTGGGACCAACTCAAGGGGTGTTAGCGGGGTGCACCTGTACAATTTCAAACGAAGTGTCCCGTAGTCTGGCTTGTGGATCTATTGTAAGCGAATTCGGCTTGCGCAAGAATGAGGTCCCATTTTTTGATGCTTTTTCCTACGAAGCATCACAAAAAATTCCCAAGGCTCCTATTTACTATTTTAGTCTGGCCATCTGTTTGAGGGTGTGCCACATAACTGAATTGAAGTTTAGTGCCTTATTTACCCCAGAGGGTCCTTCAGAAATGGCTCAGAAATTTGCCGTCTCGATCTAATGTGATGATCCTGGGAATGGCGTGAAGTATTACGATCTCTCAGAAGTACAAATCGGCGATGAAAGATGCGTCGACGTTCGGTGGCAGACCATGAAATGCACTATATTTAAGAAACGATTTACAACCACCATCACAGAGTCCTTATTCTCTCATGTGCAGGGAAGTTCTACCACGAAGTCCATGCTGGCGTCGACCCATGGTGCCTGAGGTACCGGTAAAGGAGTGTATATTTCTGTATTCTGCCCGCGGGTTTTAGCGATATGACAAATAATACACTGTTGGGCATATAGCGCCACATCTCTCGTCGGTTGACGCCAAAAGGGGTGCTCTCATGAGTGCGAGAGTCTTATCCATGCCAAAATGGCTGGCCAATCCACCACTATGGTTCTCTGGAACAATGGCCTCTCACTGTGAGCATCAGAGAATGCATAATTAATTTTGGTGCAACAAGTAGTCGTCTGTTTGGGAGTACTACCCATTAGGTTTCTTTCGACATTCATCCTTGTTTTCCTAGAAGTTTTCATCTGTCTCATATAAGTATTTTATAATCTCAAAGCCTACAACTTGAGTCTGCATGGTTGTGATCAGTAGGCGACGACTGCTCAGCCTTTTGTAACGCAGTTCTGACTCCCGGCTTTGTGATTGAGCATGAACTGGAATGAAGCTAGGAATGCTAACCACGTGGTACATTCTTTTAGTTTGCTATGACTGTTTAAGAATTTTAAAGCTCTGTGGTACGTGAACAAGTTGAACTAGTTCGTCAGTAGATAATGACTTAAATGCTCCAGGTTTGGACACCGGCGTAAAATTCCTTATCGTTGGTTGAATGTTTTCGTCGCAATACTCATTTTGCTTTTTATTGAAAAAGCGACCAGGTGACTACATTGACTGAGTACTGCTTCATTTCCCATGTCGGATTCGTCACACTCAACCTCGAGAAGTTAGTTGAAATTTGATAAGGCTACAACTGGTGCCTGAGTCACCTACTCTTTTTGGGTGTCGAAGCTAGTCGAGGCATGACTGTCTAAGTGAATTATTTTCTTTTCAACAGTTATGTGAGGGAGGGGGGATGGTAATAGTGCTTATGTTCTTCACAAATCTTCGGTAGAATGAGGCTAACCCAAAGAATTATCATAGCTCAGTGAGTGATTGTGGTGCGGTCTAGCTCGCAATTGCGTTGATCATTTTCTAGTAGATTTGAATGCCTGTGCTAGAGACGATGTAACCAAAAAACATACTGGGCTTGTGATGACGTGACATTTTTTCGAGTGTGCGAATAGTTTTTCGGCTCGTAAAACTTCGAATGCCACCCGCAGGTGTTGCAAGTGTTCTTCTTCTGATTTACTATAGACCAAAATATCGTTGAAGTAGGCCACTTCAATTTTCTTGATATTGGGATGAAACACTTGATTAATCAGCCGCATGAAAGTGCTAAGTGTGTTTGAAAGTCTGAAAGGCATAACTGTTCATTTGTAGAGATCATCCCACATATTGAAGGCGGTCTTCCACTTGTCTCTTGGGTGCATTCTTATCTTGTGATATCCACTGTGCATGTCGATTTTTGAGAAGACGGTGGCTTCATGCAACTAATCTAAGAGTCGTTGAGGTGTGGTATGAGAAACTGGTATTTGATGGTAATTTTGTTAAGGACGCAACTGTCAATGCACATCCGTCAGGAACCGTTTTTCTTTGGTTCTAAAAGGGTGGAGACAGTACAGGGACTGGTGCTTTCTCGGACTAATCCTTTTGTAACAAAATTATGCACCTGACGTTGGAGCTCCTCGTAATATGCGGGTCGCAGTCTGTAGATGGGGCGATTTTGTAACACCAATCATGATATGGGATCTATGGCGTGTTGGATGTTCCTTAGTGGTGGTAAGACGTATGGAAGGTTGTCGGTAATGACGTCCTTGAAGTCGTGTAGGATTGGTTGTAAATATGTGGGCTTTTTCTTCTTGGCGTCGGTATCTTTTAGGACTAATGCAAGGGCAATTTGTGCTTCTCGAACCGAATGTAAGAAGGCGGCTCATGAGACTATCAAATCTTCTGTGTTGATGATGCTCTTTGCATTCTTGACAGGTAATAAGATGATGCGCTTCACATCCTTCTTCAACGTGTAGGTGTTCTTGAAACTGTCATGCTGAGTTTTTCGATCGAACTACAACGGCTTTCTCAACAGAATTTGACATGCGTCCATCGAAACCACATCACACGAAACTTGCTTATGTTGTTGATCGTCGATTGAGAATTCGACTAAGCACTGCTAATCTACGGATATCTTGTTCCTCTTTTTCAGCCAGGTGAGAGAATAGGATTGCAGATTTTTTTGTGGCTAATCCCAAATTTTGCACCATAAGGGTAGGCATGCTGTTTTCACAGCTTTCAACGTCGATGAACAAACTACAAATTTTGCCTTTACCATGCACGTGGTGTAAAAGATGTTGAGCTGAAGCCATGGCGGGTCTCTTTCTGGTTCTGACTGCAAGACACTTAGTATAACCAACATTTTGCCATCTCATGGGAGTTGAAGTGCTTCTTTTGAACTATCTTCCGACTCAGCTTCTTCTACTTCTTTGATGACACATTTTTCATTGAACAGGATAATTCAGCTTGTGGGACAATTGGCAGCGATGTGGCCATAACTGTGGCACCTAAAACACTTTCGTGTGGGAACAATTCTCGATGAACTACCCTTTTCTGGCTTCGTGCCGCTCGGGGAGGTCTTCACGTATCTTGGTAGTGATTTGCCAGCTCCTGAAATGGTCTTGTAGGTTGGTGTGGTTGTTGCTGTTGGTGATGGTTTGAAGGTTGGCTACTGACTGATGGCTTTGACTGGCCTATTTTTGTTGTTGTTCTATCTTTAGTGCTAAGCTCTGGACATCACCCAATGACCAGTAGGGATGTAGTTGAACTACGTTGCTAATGACATTTCTCTTACATTACAAAAAATATCTAAATTTTTTTTCAGGCTTGAACACGTGCGAGACAATTTAAGACCGTATTGGACGCGAGCTTAACACAATTTCAAGAAAATGAGACGCGAGAATTAGAAAATTATAGATAAACATATAACCTTAATTAGACTTCATAGTCAAAACCATCCCATCTTTTATCATGTTGAAGCTCCCTCTAATATTCGTCAAAATCGAGAATCGAAGGTGCATCCAATACTCGTCCAAGCCGAGCATTAATAATTCTTTCTTTGTAATCATAAGATTTTTTAAATTTTAATAGATAAGTTGATTGAATTATTTTGAAACATATTATGTCTAATTTTAAAATATATTTCTTATAAGCATGAAATTTTATAATATAAGTTAAATTTATGTAGTTAAATTTTATTCTTGCATAATTTATATTGTGATATTTTTAATAAAAAATAATGAAAAAAATATTTTTTATTTTAAGAATTAATTAAATATAAAAAAAATGTGAATGAAGTGTTGTGTCATTATATTTTCAATGATGACGTGTTCCCATATTGTATTGTGTTGTATCCCTGTATCTGTTTTTGTACTTCATAGTTAAGAAATAAAAGAGGGAGGAATAGAAAATGCAATAATTTGAAATGAGGCCAACATAGAAAGGAGGTGTAAATAAGTAGGATTAAGGGGGGGGAGGAGGAGGAGGAGGAGGAGGAGGAGGGGGAGGAAGAGTGGGAGGAGAAGGGGGAAGAAGAGGAAAAGGGGGAGGAAGAGGAGGAGGGGGAGGAGGGGGGGCGGGGGAGAGGCATAGTTTCAGCCCCCACAGGGACCTGGCCGGACTGGTCCAACAGGGAGGCTAGACTGGTTTTTTGTTTGAGCTGGTCAGTCCCCTTCTGAGCCCCGCGTCACTATGAAGCGTGCAAATTTGCTGGGGGCAAGGGGCACGGTTTCAGCCCCCACAGAGACCTTGGCTGGTCAGGCCCCTTCAAAGCACCGCGTCACAATGAAACGTGCAATTTTGTCGTTTTTTAGGATATTATATTGAGGATACATATGATCTAAATTATACAAAGTGCGGATTTTATGGAGATGCACATGTCATTAAGATTTGTAAATATGTGCACAGGTGTGCGTTCTATCAGTTTGGATGATTTGATTTATGGAATGGTTAAACTGATTGGCTTTAGATTTCTTTAGATCAAATCAAACCAAGACTGAACAAAATAGCAATTTAGTTTGGCTGTTTTAGTTTGATTAAACTGATTTTTTGTTTGAGTTGGTTAG
Source organism: Phalaenopsis aphrodite (assembly GCA_003013225.1). Classification (NCBI taxonomy): domain Eukaryota; kingdom Viridiplantae; phylum Streptophyta; class Magnoliopsida; order Asparagales; family Orchidaceae; genus Phalaenopsis; species Phalaenopsis aphrodite. The sequence continues at coordinate 174,661 of NEWO01000029.1, forward strand.
GCCCCTTCAAAGTCTCGCGTCACAATGAAGTGTGCAAATTTGCTCGGGGCAGGGGGCACAGTTTCAGCCCCCATAGGGGCCTGGGTTGGTCAAGCCCCTTCAGAGCCCCGCTTCACAATGAAGTGTGCAAATGTGCTATTTTTTATGATATTATATTGAGGATGCATATGGTCCAAATGATACAAAGTGTGGATTTTATGGAGATGCACATGTCATTAAGATTTGTGACAACGCGCTCTGTCAGTTTGGATGATTTAATTTATGGAATGGTTAAATTGATTGGTTATAGATTTCTATAGATAAAATCAAACCAAGACCGAACAGAATAGCAATTTAATTTGGCTGTTTTGGTTTGGTTATGGATAAACCAAACTTAATCAAGAAGACTCGTCATTTTCCAAGCGGATGAAATCATCTTAAAATAAAGACAAATAACGGACTGCCGAAAGTTACTGGAATAAACGAAAAAAAAATTAAGTGAGGTAAAATAGCTTAATGCCATTCGAGAAAATTCTAAAAAGATTGTAAAATAGAACATAGAAAATATTATTATTTAAGCCCCTAAAACAAGAAGAGTTAAAATTGGAAATAAATCTCTAATTTTACGGTTTGAAAATCCCCCGTCCTCCACATGAATGAAACTCAAAGTCGAGGATGAGTATTATTAGTGGTGAGAAGCATGCAAGTGATCTATTCTTTCTAAGAAAAATAGATATTCACTCTTAATTGGAAAGCCAATCGGTAATAACATTTCCATCTCTCCAAATATGAGAAAATTTCAATAAAAATCTTGGCTTGGAGAGAGTAAATCTCTCTTAAGCAGATATTGAACTTGTATAAATACATTATAGTCATGTGATGAGAAGCAGTAGCAAGAGTATCCATGGAACAAGAATGCATCTAGTCACTATGTCCAAACTTTAATCTTTTAGCTATTCCCCATCCACATCTCTTCTTCAATTTTGAGCAGCAGGAAGCCATAAGTGGCGAATATGCCACCGATTGCTCTATGGAGAGGTAGGAAAGCTTTGTGGAACTTAGCTTAGGGCTTTTGAGTGCAAATCCATCATGCTCTTGTAGACCTATGCAATTCCTTGTATCCACACTGCACAAGACTGCATGTTGTTTGTAACTTGGATTCATTTTTTGTTGCTTGCTTGCTGAATGCTGATTCTCCCGCTTTCTGTGTAGCATTGCTTCAACATTTTAGAAATGAATATTTATTTGCCTCCCCAAATGAATGAATGAATAAGAGGGTTTGTGAACTTGGGTTGTGTTCTTAGATTGACATTTCAAGTTAATGATTATTTTAAGTCGGGAATCAGTCTTATAATTAAAAAAATAAATACTTAATAATCTAAAAAGAAAATAGAACAACTGATAAAAAAAATGAATCAAATTATTTAGAACATTTTGTTTTGATTTGTTTTTTTTATAAATTATTTATTTATTTTAACTAAATAATGCACACTTCTAAACGCACTTTGTTCATACTGGAGATGAAAAGAATTATTAGATTTTATGTTTTGCATGGTAGAAGTTTGAATGTTGTTGCTTCATTTCACTCTATTTCTGTTCCATTATCATGATTTAATGAACTTGAAAAGTTTAATTTCTTGGTTGCAAGAGATTGTGGAACATAGTCATGCACTTGTTGATGGGTCGACTTATGTAAATTATCATATAGATTGGTCACATGTTTCATAGTTGGCCATAATGTGAAATCATACAATTGTGACATTCAAAGTGATGAGATAGCTACTTTGGAGGTACAAAAATTGCGAGGCATGTTGATGTGCAATATAGGTACTTTAAAGAATTCTTGTAGTGTTTAGTATAGATTCATTTGAACTTATTGAGGTTGTGCATTGCTCAAGCTTTTAGGATCTTGGAACCTTAGAGTGCATGCATGTTGAGGAGTCATATTGGAGATTCAAATTTATTGTTGTGATATTGAGTCAAGGGGAGGATTATTAAAGTATTTGAATAATATTTTATGTTTGGTACAACCTTTGTTGCAAAGATCTAATATGCATTGCATGTGATCTCTTACTTTTTTGTTGCATGGTTTCACAACTGTGCATGGATATTTTAGAAATGTTGATATTATGTATTAATTATATTGTGTTGCATTAATATATGAAAGCCTTTATTTATTAGATATGCAGAGAATATTCCCTTTTATTGTTATCTTTAAGAAATTGCAACCATTTAATATCTTTTACCAGCCTAACATTGCAGTCATCATTATCATTTATGGGTTGGGCTCACATATCTACATCCAACCGTTGTTCTTGTTGAATGTTGTTTGAGGCAAATCTTTCTTACCCATATTTTATCTTTTGTATTAGTCAATCCGTTTACCTATTCCATCTTTTATACTAATTTTATTTAGTTGCTTATTTTTCATTTTTCTATCCTTTGATGTGCCTAAAGTTTCCAACAATAATTTCTATTTTCTTATTTTCAATAGATTTGATTCCAATATTACTTTTATATAATTATTTCTAAATCAATAGCCTTACATAGTTTTCATTTTCTATGATGCTTGCCTATCAACGATTTCTTCATTTCGTAACTGTCAATTTAAAAAATATAATAAATATAATCATATTTTAACGTGGTTTAATAATTCTTATGCAAATGTTCATTTAGGTCTCTATAATATTTTATTATTACATGGTAATTCTTATGCTCATCACTTGTTTAAAAAACTAACTTGAAACTAAGAAATCCAAGATGCTTAAAAATTTATGAAACTTGTGCATTCCTAATTTTCAAAAAATATTGACTCATAATTATGTTGGGCAGGTCTACTATGGAAGCTATACATTTATTGAGAGGTTTGATGGAGAAGTTTAGAGATAATAAGGAGAATCTACATTTGATTTTTATTGATTTAGAAAAAGCTTACGATAATGTTCCAAGAGATATCCTTTGGAGAGTTCTCGAGAAGAAATGTGTTGATATGACTTATATTCAAGTCATTAAAGATATGTATACTAGAGTTGTTACTTGTGTNGGTCTATAGGAATGTGATTTATTTTTACCTAAGAAGAAAGGGCATATCTGCAAAGATTATCATGCATTGTAAAGGTAGTTGCAGTAGACATATAACAACCACAAGGATGACACTTCAGTAGATGCTAATATATCAAGAACTTTGTCAAACAAATATTCTATTAATTTTCTTTTAGTGATTGCATGATTCAAATGCTTTAATTAGTAGATTATGTTAGATTATTCATATTGTTATGAAAAACGGTGACAATAAAACGAAAAATTGAACTAGAAAATTGCACGCAGAAAAACACCAGAGCGAAACACAGATTACGTGGTTCGGCAAATTTGCCTATGTCTACGGAACTGCAGATGATTTTATTTCTTTGAGGAATTACACTGTAGAACGTCTCGGCGTTTACAAGAAAATCTTAATTTTCTTCTCTCCCTTCCTCTCTCTCTCTCTCTTAGAGGACTTGGTTTGGTTTTGCTTGGCTTGGCTTTGCTTGGTTTTTTTATGACAAGCCATAAGAGGTCATTTATAGAAATCAGGAGAGCGGTAGGTAGGAGGTAGGTGAGCGGTAGGTGAGATGTAGTAAGTGTGCGGTGGGTAGGAATGTAGGTAAGCAGCATGTGAGATTCTTAATTAGAAAATTAATTAATAATAGTTAATTAAATTGCGGTGGACCGAGTCTCCACGTTACCCAACAATTCTCCCACTTGGAAACTGGGAAACTGACTGCATCTTCTACTGGCTGCATCCTCTACTAGCTGTACCGACCTTTTCCTCAAACATGATATCCTCCAACTCTACAACTCAAAGCCCCTGTCTTCATGCCAGAAGACCAATTAAAGTGGAGCACAACTTCAGCTTCTCACGAGTAACACTCTCAGTTGACATATCACTATTAATGTAGTCTTGTCTTACTAAGCTCTTTGCTAGGTTACTCATGTATCTGCTTACAACTCCCACTGCATGAGCAATATCATGCCCCTACTGAAAGCCCTTTTCAAAAAGTCTAGCATTATACCTCTTACTGCCATCAATCACAGTGTTCACCTGGTATACCACTCCCCGGTGGAAGTTATATTAGCTCCCAAATTTGATTCTCTAGCAGGGAATTCGTCTCCATCTCCTTGGCCAGCTCCTATTTGCTCGAATTCTCATATTGTAAGATTTCTTCATAGCTCTGTGGTTCTCCACCATTTGTCTGTACAAGGTCCAGTTTTCCTATCTTTGGTGCTCTGACACTTTTCAGGAAATTAACCTTCTGTTTACCCATAATGCACCTCTCACTCATGTGTCATCGTCTGAGTAAACCTGTAGTCATATGTAGTGTGTTAGTTTTCTTACCCGATTCAGTATTAATGCTCCTTTGGTAACATTTCAGGTGCTATCTGAGAACACTACCGAATGACCATCCTCATTGAGCTGTCTAACAGAGATGAGGTTTTTCTTCAACTTAGGAACATGTTTGACCTTTTGCAAAATTCATTTGTTCTTTTTAGGAAGTGCAATATTAACGTCTCCCATCCTCACCATGTCCAAAGTTTTTTCATCAACCAAATATACCTTCCCAAAGTTACCTACAACATGATTTTGCATTAACTTCCGGCGGGAAAATGTATGGAAGGAAGCTCCTGAATCTAGTATCTAGTTATCAACAGAACTGTGAACTGTCAGCAATAGCGCATCAAGTATTTCTTCAATTACAACATTAGCGGCATCATTCTCCTTCTTCTTAGGATCCTACAGTTTCCTTTTATGTGGCCAGTTTTGCCATAAATTCAGTAGGTTGTCTGCTGACCAGACTTTGATTTTGATCTTACTTTGTTTGAGTTCTTGTCATGTGTGTTTCCTCTAGAATCAACATTCAGTGCACAACTTGAACCCGAGGTCTCGCCAAAATCTTTCAGGCGCATCTTCTTAGCCAAAATCAAATCACGAATATCATCATATTTCAGTTTGAATTTACCTACAGAACTGTTAACTGCAATCTTCATGACTTTTCAGTTATTTGACAATGAAGCCAACAATATCAGCGTACGTATCTCATTATCAAAATCAATTTCAACAGACGACAATTGATTTGTGATATTATTAAAATCATTTAGGTGTTGAGTAACATAAACACCTTTCGTCATTTTCAAGTTGAATAACTTGTTCATCAAATGCACATTGTTATTCGCCGATGACTTTTCATACATACCTGATAAAGTCGCCATGAAAGCTACGGTAGTCCTCTCCTTAATGATGTTGTGGGCATTCCTAATTTTCAAGATGATTTGCGGTAGTCCTTACATTGTAATTCTTATGCTCATCACTAGTTTAAAAAACTAGCTTGAAACTGAGAAATCCAAGATGCTTAAAAAATTATGAAACCTGTGCATTCCTAATTTTCAAAAAATATTAACTCATAATTATTAAATTTACATTACTAAAAGTGTATGTGATATTTAGTTTTTATTTTTTTAATCTTAAGCCCCTAACCTTCTAAATATTTGCCACAACGTTATGAGTTTTAAATTTTTTCAACAATGAGCTCCACTATAACCATGTATCTACAAAAAAATATGTACGAAGATTCTTTGTTTTATATATCATTTGTATATATATTTGTGATCAATACAAAAATATATCGATTAAATGGTAATTCTGGATAAATTTTACTGTTTTTGGAAATAATTTTGATCTTATGATGTATATTTTTAATGTTATTAATAAATTCATCATATATTTATTTAATAACTCCAACATACTCACATTTTTTTTCTAGTTCTTATCAAGTGGTTACTCTTGTTCTCATTTACATCCCTCTCATAACTAATAGAAATCACATGTGGATATTTATTTTCTTTTTATTGAATAATATTAACACAAAATGATCTCTGTGATTGATCAATTTGAAATAATATCAATTTGATTATCTAAACTGATGTGATTTTCTAAATCTATACTGTATTACCCTCTCTCATAATTTCGTCATAAATTTAATTGCCCTTATAATTTTTTTTATTAATGAACTTCTCTTTTGCTTTTAAAATTGGTATCAAAATAATTTTTGTTAATAATTTAATATCCACTTTGTATATGATATTATTCGTTATGCTCTTCTAAATGATTCTTCCCTTAAAAATCTAGTTTGATAATTTTTCATAGTATTTCCTTGCACCGATGTTTTCCCATTTTTCCACTCCTTAGTGCTTAGCTTAATAATATAAATAAAAATTTCTTTTTTTCACTTATTAGTTATTACTCATTTTGCAAGCCTTTCTAACTAATGAAGATTGTAAGCCCTAGAAGAGTAAGATTTTTTTTTTTGCCACTTTTTAGAAGCATACTTCTTTTTTCTTAATAATCATTTATACCTCACCATTTGAGCTCGATTGCAATATTTTAATGCAACTAGCTATTTTATTCACATTAAGTTTAATCCAACTTGAATATCTCTCCTCTCTCTAAAGAATCTACTCATAATTATTATCAGCCTTTATTTTTGGCATGATTATTACAATAATATCATATGTTGTCTCAATCTAAATAAAATTTATTTTGGCTCCTTGGTCTATGGATTGTTAACACTGTCGTTGCCGGTCTCAAGCGCGGATGCGAAAAGTGGAGGGTTGCGTTATGTAGTCGACAACCAACATAAAACTTGTCGAAAAAAAATCATGACATGAATTCTTTTTGCTTTAGTTATGGATGGTCTTACTGGACATCTACAGGAGGATGTACCTTGGTGTATGCTTTTTGCTGATGATATTCTTCTCGTGGATAAAACGAGAGAAAAAACCCAGGAAAAACTTGAATTATGGAGGTCTACATTGGAATATAAAGGCTTTCGTTTAAGTAGAACTAAAACTGAATACATGGAATGTAATTTTAGTAGTGATAGCTCTAGTGACAGAAGTGTGACTTTGGGTGACCAAATTATTAAAAAGTGTGAACGATTTAGATATCTTGGGTCCGTTGTCCAAAGCGATGGTGATATAGATGGGGATGTTAATAGTATAATTCAAGTTGGTTGGTTGAAGT
>NEWO01000029.1:181707-211564 GCA_003013225.1 Phalaenopsis aphrodite
AAGCATAATAATAAGTTAAGTGTTGCCGAGATGAGAATGATTAGGTGGATGAGTGGCTTTACACTTGGAGACAAATTGCGGAATGAATATATTCGTGATAGGGTTGGTGTAGCTCCTGTGACAGACAATTTAGAGAAAGTCGTCTTAGATGGTTTGGTCACATTAAACGTCTACCATCTAATGATCCGATTAGGAGAGTAGATGTTTTAGATTCGACTTGTGTTAAGAAAGGCAGAGGTAGACCTAGGAAGACTTGGGCTTATTGTATTAAAAATAATCTTAATTTACTAGAACTAAATGAAAATATGACACTAAATAGGACACAATGGAGAAAAAGGATTCATGTAGCCGACCCCACGTAGTGGGATTAAGGCTTTGTTGTGTTGTTGTTGTGTTGGTCTATGGATTGTTTTTTTCTTCATGAGTTTTGCAAGTTTTAAATTGAATTCTCACATTAATTTAGGCCCTTTTTGGCATTATGTTTGTTTCTATTTTTTTTTTAAAGACATGTTTGTTTTTTATATTCTTTCAACTTATTTTTAAAAATACTCGAAGATTTTTTAAAAATAATTATCTCGATCAAACATGTTCTAATTCAAATCAAAACACAAATAAAATAAAATTCCAACAAAAAAATTGAAAACCAAAAATAAAAGTGATCCCAAATAACCTCTTAGCTTTCAATTGATGTTTGCAGTGCATGCACAACACATCCTTTTCAAAGGGGAAGGCTTCAACAAATTTGTGCTATATCATTTGGATGGACCCCTGAGAAAACTGGTGATCTCTTTATTTTACATTCTCCCATGCAATCATTTGTTCATTTTCTGAAATATGGGATTTTTTTTTATGTGCTTTTGTGTCACCATTTTGTGCAGAAAACATAATATGAAGATTTGTGGGCCCAATATTGCGATTTATGTGCTCGCATAAGATGCTTCATTCTGTTTTTTTCTGCTCTTTCAGATGAATATATCCTTCCTAAGATTGCCGAGAGAGATCTCAGACGGTTTGCGAATCTGCGGAACACGCCATCTGAACCTGGAGCAAATATTCCATTGCACAAGGTACAGATTCATGATACTTCTTCATTTGACATTAAATTAATTTAGTAATGTTTACATACATAGCACTCAATTCCTATATATTTACATATCTGACATCCAGAATTTAATTTTTTCATACTTGCCTCCTTACGTATGCATGAAAAAGGTGTAATTCACTTTTTAGGAGTCAAAATGGTGGTATTGTTTACGTGATATGAAACATTTGGGCAAATGTGCTACAAATTTAAAACGTAAAATTTCGGTGTTAGATATATAAACATGCAGGAATTGGGTCATATGCATGTAAATGCCTCTTTTTAATTCTTAGTTTTTCACTATGTTGTTATTGTTGGTAGATGCCAGTGCCCTGCCCTGTAACTGCAATTGTTAAGCAACGGAAATTACAAGGAAGAGAATGCTTTGAAGTTTCTTGGCAAGATATGGATGGGCTTCAGACATCTACTGTCTCTGCTGATCTAATTGAAAGGTAACTGTAGTACTATTCCAGCAACTGCTGACAATAAAAAAAAGTTGTAATACTTACATATGTACCAATTAATTGTTATGTGTTTACCTATCTGACATCTAAACTTCAATTTCTTCAATTTTTTCATATTTGACAGCTTTATCTTTGCTTGAAAAGGTGTAGTTCACTCTTGAAAGTTAGGGGTGTTTTTTGTGTGAAAGATTTGGGTGATATAAATGTAAAAATAAAGTTTAGGTGTCATATGTGTAAATACATAGGAATTGGGTGTTTGTATGTAAATGCCACTAAATAGTTTCAAAGTTTAGAGAACTTCCTAAAGAGGAGGCCAACTATTAGAAATAATCCTGTTCATTACATAACAACATTTCTTAGCTTCCAATAACCATTTTTGATCCCATTCCAGTTCATTGTACCCTTCCATTTTATTCCTTTCAGTGCATACTCTATTAGTTAGAGCTATTTTTGTGTTACAGATGTTTTTTTCACTCGTAAGAATTACGAGAAATGTGTTCAAATGGTCCCCTAATTCTTTGTCGGGAGATCGGTCATCTTTGTCCCAGAGTTTATAAAAGTGTCAATTTAGCCCTTAATTTTTTTTTAATGGGTGCCAACATATTCCTCTTTGGGGACTATTTTAGCTCATATTAAAGGAGTCTGAGGACTAATTTAACACTTTTATTGATTTTAGGATTAATGACCCCATATAAGTAATCAGGGGACTATTTGAATTTTGGGATAATCAGGTAATAGCACCCGAAATATTGTTATTTACAAAATCTATCACCCATGTGATATTTTTGAACTACTCAACCGATGTACTTATGCTTGTCACAATCAAACTATTGAGAATTTGATAAAAATTAAAAATATGTCTTGGGATTTTATCATGAATTTTGATATTTGAGTGTCAATTTGAAAAATGGATGAAAGAGGGTGCTAGATTTGTAAATAACAATTGCTTCAAGTGCTATGTATATAAACATCCCTTGAACATTTTACTTTTAAGAATCATCATGTATGAACTCTGCAGAAGCGGACAACCAATAATTCTGATTGGCTGTATGCATGTATTTAGTTTATGATACCAAAGTGTTAGATTTATAAATATGTAAGGATTGGGTGGTATGTATCCAAATTGACCCTTTTTAAATTCTTTTTCCAATGCTTTTCCAGCGCCTGCCCTGAAAAAATTGCAGAGTTCAGAGAGAAGAAAACTATGGTGAAGAAAAGAATTACTAGAAAACAAAAACCAAAAATGGATTCAAATGTTGATCTTAACAAAGTTGATTTCCAGCTTCAAGGCCTGCTCCTTGACACAGAACCACAGAGCTATACCCACCACCACCCCAGTAGTTCTTCCCAGTTTCTTCATGACATTGGAGCTGAGATTATTGATCTGTCGTCTCCTTCACCTCCACTCCGGCCCTGTAAACTTGCGAGATCACATGAAGCTATTGACCAGCAAATGAAAATGATTGATTTGTGCGAGACGGACGGCGAGGTTTCGTCGCCGGAGCATGAGAGAAAGGCGAGAGAGCTGAGATTGTTTATAGAAAGAATTAGAGGGGATCTTTAGGGGGGTGTTTGGTGGCATAGTTTTAATAGGATATAGGCATGGATTTCGACAAATCCAGCCAAACACCAAAAACACTATTAAACCAAGATTTCTCACGTTTGGTCTCTGTTGCTCGCATTCATCTCTTCTATGAATCAAATCCAGATTTATTAAATCTGATTGCAGGACGGATTTAAGGGATCCACTCTCGTGAGCTCCATCCCCATCTCAGAGGGTTTGATAAATGCAAACTTACTGGATTTGATAAATCCTGTCTAATGTAAAATCAAGTTGCAGCCAAACACCGCCTTAGGGTTGGGAGTGGTTAGGAAAATATTTAATGGTGTGTGGGTTTGGTGGCATTGGCCTTCATTACTTTCATATGATATTGCATTTGTACCCTTTGAATGTTTGAATTTTTGTGTGTTATTTATTTTTATTTTTTAAATGTAAATTTTGTGTTTTAATGGATTTATAATGTTAATTTCTTTGTTTATTTAAATTTCTTTTTGCTGCTTTTTTAGTCCTTTTTTTCAGATAATATTTATTTATCTGTTTAAGACTGCTTTTCAAGATTATATATGTTTTTTGTTATGTTTCTGCCAATTCTGGTTTTGTTTTGGTATAATATAGAGTAAATTATCAAAACATTAGTCTTAGAGACTTTCAACCATATTTTAAAAGTATGGAGATTAAATTGATAGTTTTATAAATTTTATTTATGCTAATTCTGTTTATTTTATGATATCATATAGAGTGAATGGGCATTTACATACATACAACCCAATTCTTATGTATTTGCATATCTAGCACTAAACTTTCATTTTTTACATCTATACCACCCAAATTCCTTTCGCATAGAAAATACTGTCATTTTAAACGTTGAAATATATCTTTTTATGCATGAGGAAGATGTCATGTATGTAAAAATTGAAGTTTGGGTTTTAGATATGTAGTTGCATTAGAATTGAATTGTATGTAAATTTTCTAGAATAAAATATCAAAATGGTCGGTGATTTTTCACATGAAAAATTTTAGACGTATAGTCTATAAAAGTGTCACGTAGGGCAGTTTGGGATGGCGGTCTGCACGGTAGTTTTGTTTGTTTAGGTAAATTGTATTTTGACTGTTTTTTTTTTTTTAAAATTCGTTGAAATCAGTGTTATTTCAACATTCTTGGCTTAGTGTAGTGACAACCTTTTAGCAGAGACCCGACTTTTTCAAAAAAAAAAAAATTGTAATTGCCACAGTAAATTTTTGAACATCAGATAATTTTTCAGCAGCTTTACAGCTATATTTTAACAAGCTACAGTTCTACCAAATAGGTCAGTTGTTCTCAAAGTTAATTAGTACTCCCAAAAGATTATTTTGGTCATATTTAAAAAATTTAGAGACTAAATGGATATTTTTATAAATTTTGTGGCTAAATTGATTCTCTATAAAAAATTAGTGGATTAATTTCACATTTTTGGCATAGCATATAATTGCTAGAAATAATAGATTTGATTAATCCTAGTTATTTATTTCATTGATTGAGTAGAAAATATTATGTTCGGATGCCATATGTGCTGACAATATTGCGGATTGTGTCAGGCCGCCGAACGTATGTTATGATGCTATTCATGTCGTCAGTCCGTACGCCTGATTTACTAGATGTAATATTTTCTCATATTTGTAGGGGTTTATAATTTAAAAATGTGGCGCTAAAATGAATGTGAAATTGAAAAATATTTGTTCCCTGAAGTAGTTTATAAAAATTAAATGTGAAATTAAATAAAACTAAAAATAATATAAATTGATGTAAGAATAAATAAAAAAATGATAATGTTTGTCAATGAGAGCTTAGATGAATCGTCATGATCATTATACTTATCCCAATTTTTTAGGACTGATTTTATGAATTTCAAATTTTAATTTGCTTATATTGAAAGATATTTGTGGGTGCTAAATGTATTATTGCAAATCTACCCATTAATTGCATATAAATTTGCTGTCATGCCTTTAGTTGTTTTTGCTCATTGTTAATCTTCAAGTCTGCCATTGGGCATGATACATTGTAGCTCTGTTCTCCTAATTTTTCAATTAACTGTGAATTATACTGTTTTTTTTTCAATATTTTAACATAATGAGTTGAGCTGATAATTTTATAGTTTATCACAGTATAAAATTAACCACTGTGATAATAATTCACGAAAAAAGGAAGCATCGAGTGAGACGAATCGAATAACATAAAACAACGATCTGATCTGATTCTAAGTATAACGAGAAGTTTTGAAGTACTTCTAATCTGACAAGTTTATAGTCAAATTGAACGTCTTGACAGATAATCTAACGAGCCTTAGTTCGCTTAATTTTGACATCATAAAATACATATGTGTGATACGTAAATTTCGCTAAAAAAGAATGCTATAAATTATTCTATGGTTATCCTGTCATTTTCCTCTTTATTAAAAAAAGGGCAATTTACATATATATATACCCCACAATTCTTATGAATTTACTATCAAAAGAAGTTCTCTTTTTAATTTTTTCCTAATCATATGTGACATATGGTTAGGTTGAATTAATGGGCTAATTAATGACCCCATAATTAGCACTTAATTTGAATGTCTATCAATTAACCACATCTGTACCTGATACTTAGGCATCCCTGTCTTGCCATAAAAATAAATAAATAACTTAATTAATTATGATAATCTAGAAATTAAAAAAACTAATCCAATATTAACTGGCAATTAATCTTAGGATTATGTGCTAATTATATGTTCACCATTCTCCAACAACATGAGAAAAACTGATGGAAGAATAGATTTTTCTCATTTAGGGCTCGTTGTTCAGCAAAGCTCTTTTAAAAACCATGTTCACTTAAGAGGCATTGCCAATTTGTGATCTAAAATGGTGAAAATTTGTTGTTATGTCGAAACAACTTTGGGAGATGATGCTTCACTAAATGAAAAGATAGAAACTCCAAATAAAATGATAAAATTTTCTCTCAGTTAGAGATGTATTTATAAAGTACGGAAAGTATTATTTTTTGTGATTGCAACTCTGAATGTCGCAAAAATATTAAAGGGTGTCATCATTGTCGGGCTACCAGTGCTCGGCTACTACCGAACCATCACTAGCCGGTCAGCACCTTTGAGCCACCTCCATTGCTAGAAGACCGGCACCGCTTTCTAGTCACCGCTGTCTGGCCACCTCCATCTAAGACACTAACAACAGATTTTCTCACACACAACCCTTATAGTCGCCTTTCCTTCACAGCAGTCAGGTTGCCGCCACCTCTCCAATGTTTTATGCTAATTATTAGCGAAAGTATCGGACCACTTGTGTAATATTGCTTTCTACTATTCAAGGGCCGGTAAAAGGCTAGAAAATAATATTGACACGGCGGAATTATTTAAACTGGGTTAAATCTGGTAATTTCTTTTCTTTTAGATTTCCACGTAAAAATTTATGTGGTTAACTCTATCATTTTTTTTAACTGTGTCTGTGTCGGATCTTCGTTTGATCTTCGTACAAACAAAAATCTTAATACACCACTCTATGCCCACTAATTTACTAGCACATAAACAATAATAATGTTTTCACAATAGTTTCACAACAAGTTACTGCTCATAAGAGCAGTTGCTAAAAGCAGAACCAACTCCATAAATTACAAATTTGATTTCATTCAAGGTGATTTTTGGCTTTTTTTTTTTTTAAGAATTACTTTCTAAATCACAATTCTAATTATGTTTTTGCTATTCTAAAACAAAGTCAACTTTATTTATTTGTTGACTCTTTGATAAGATAAAATGATCTGTAAGTATTTTTCTAAGAAAAAGAAGGGCGATCAAATCTAACGTAACTCTTGAGATTTCCACTTAATTTTTAACAAACATGTTGCACATTCGATCCCTCACTCAAAATAAGATTCAACTTTCTTCTACTTTCTTTTCAAGTGCATTTACAACTGGACCCATATCACAGAGAAAACATTATATTCAGTAAATCAGACGTGAGAACCACGACGTGGATCACACCATGTTGCCAGACACACAACATGGTGTGATCTACTCCTTCGTCCGCACGTCCGGACGACGGACTTCACAATTTCTCGATGCCATGACTCCTCTTATTAATACACCTCCATCAATCAATCTCCTCCTCCTTGCTATGATTTCTCTCTCCAAACAATATGGACCCAAAGTTCTTCACATTTTCTCATATTTCCTATTTCATTCTGATCCTTCTTATTTCTTCAGCTTCTGCTGATTTCAGCAACAACAGAAAAACTGCTGAAGAACATAGCAGTTGGAGAGGTGTAGATTCTTCTTCTTCTTCTTCATCTTCTGAAAATATTTTCAGTATATCACCATCTAGAGCTTCTGATGAAGAACGATCAATGTATGGAGCATCAGAGAGAACTGTGCCTCAAGGGCCTAATCCACTGCATAATTGATGAGACTTTGCAGACTATTTTTATGTTGTTTTAGGAATATATAAAATATAGTTGACGACTCGATACGTTTCGAGCATAGAAACTTTCAGTATGAGAGGAAATGACCGACCATCGAGCCACCATCTCATCTGATTCATGCATGAAATTATGATGCTGTACTTTTAACATTATTTTTGTATTTTTATTAAATTAAATATGAATTTGGGCTATCTTTTTCTTGTATATGAAGCTTCTTTTGCATATAGGAGGCTGAAAAATTACTGTCAATTTTTTTTTTTAATTTATTTTATTTTTACATTTAGAAATTATGAAAATTTCACATAAAGAATGTTAAATTAATGTCAGAGCAAGACATGGGATCTTTATAGATAATTTGAGTCAAGTATAAGCTGAATATGGGCCATGCAAATAGATGAATTCTATTCACGAATAATTTTGATTTTTTTAATTGATTTATTTTTTACTAAAATGAATGCCTTCTTGATGATATTTTGTATGTGCAGCAATCAATTTTTTTTTATAAAAATATATAAATTAAAATAAAATGTAAGAGAGTTTTCTATATTTTATCCGTTTATTATTATAATTGTTTATAAATTTAATGAATGGATAAATCATTATAAAAATCAATCAAGATTGTATCATATATTGATACGCTATGAACAAATTTTCAGCATCTAGAATGAATCACGAGGCATTGCACGAATCTTGAGATAGCTTTTTAAAGTAAGGAATGCTCAGACTTTGATTAAAAATCATCCAAAACCCTTATTTGAGCAAACTCTTAATCAAATCGGTCGGCTCAACAAGATAGACCCAATAATACTAAAATTGGTCTAATTTAAGTCAAATCAAGCTCATATCAAGCTGTTAAATCACATTTGAAAGCTTTTCAATGCATGATTAAAAGGTCAAACAAATTTGAAATCTGGCAAACTTGAAGTGAAATCGAGCATCTCGGTCAGACGAATCGAACGAGTTCAAGATCACTCAATTTTGACAACATTAAGACACTCAAATGCTCACCGAATATTGTTCGGCCAAGACAAGCTCTTCTAACCATCTGTTAGAGTGCTCTAAATTCCTTCATTATTTGCAGAGAAGTCTCTCCAAGATTTTACAAATAGAGCTTTACCCCCTTTGAGAGAGGGTCTAGACCTTGAGCCTGAAGAAGACTGAAGTTTGAAGGATGAGCTGAAGTTTAGCATCGTTTTTGCACCGCAAATTTGATAAATGCTTCCTGCTCCTGTAATCACCAAACACTATCAATCAAAACTCGTCAATCCCTGTCGACTATTGTTAGCCGTCATCTACTCGTTCTAGCAAAGCACCGTATGTAGCCAGGAGTTTTGTTGTCACGATGAATCCTACGGAGTAGATAATCAACTCAAATGTCGTGCCAACATTAAAGTTAATGTACTTGAGCTCCAACGATTACTCTTTGTTTCGATCACTCCATCCCCTGAGGCAATGAGATTTTTTATGCAATATCGTTATAACTCAAGAAACTATGTAACTCATTCTCACTGGTGGGATAAGTGACAGTACATTTAATCATTGACTATCATTTTAACTATACTAGATCTTGTGATTTTTTTTTTCGAATTCTTCCCATAAAAATTTCCGGTGTTTCTATATCTCACTTTTATTACTTGAGTATGTGCTAGATTATATTGCAACACTAAAACGATAATTCATTACTCTATTGCCGCAATTCTCTAGCAAGCAATATATATAATTCTCATTCTCATATATATATATATCATAATTTTTACGTACTTTAATTTTTTTTTTAACATTTATACGGCCCAAATATTTCCTATGCAGCAAAAAATATTACTAGTTTAATTTAAAAAAATAATAAAATATATTTTTCTATACAAAAGTAAGGTGGCATATATAAATATTAAACGTTGTGTGTTACCTACATGTATACTCATAGAAATGGAGGTGGGCCTGCTTGTAAATCTTCCAAAAGATAAGAAAATCGACGGCTACATCTTATTCTCACAGGATCAGAAGCACGAATCTACATGTACATATCCGACAACACGTGGTTTTGGGACAACTCGCCTTCTCCAGGTTGCTTCCGGTGAATAAGACGGCTATCTGAGGAGATCTCCGGAGCTATGGAGACTCGTCGAATGCGAAAAAGGTTTTGCGGAATGCCGGAGGAGAGGCCGCCGGAGTGGCTACCGGATGGATGGACGGTGGAGGTCAGAAATACGAGGCACGGCAAGTATAGGGTAATCTATCTGTTCTCTTCTCACGAAGTTCAAATTCTTGTTATCATGCTTCCTCCGTTACGCTTTCTGGGAAGTGTCGATTGGATTCTTGTGGTTTCTTGGCTGAAAGTAAGGTTTTCGTCATGTTAAACGGTCCTCGCCTTATGAATCTCTGTTAGTTTTTGCGTAAATTGGTGAGATTTTTGTGGAATTGGATGTTTTTTGAAGATTTAGAGGAATCGTGCAGCTCAGAAATTTGAGATATGGGAACTTAAGGGGGTATGGTTAGTGCTCAGGAAGCTCAGGTTCTTTTTCTTAGGCACAGTTATTTCCGATCATGTTCTTCTTTTTAACCTAATTAGAAGTGATAAATGTCATTCTTGTGTCTATTGTTTGTTGAATCTGATTTTTGTGGTTTTATGTTAGGATGTCATCTTTTAATTGAGCGATTTGAGCTTGCTTAAGATCCCAAAAAAAAGGAAATAGGAATTAGATACAAGAAAAGGAATTCATTCATTCATCTTGTGGACTCATTTTCCCAAAATGGAGCTATTTATGGGATACAAACTCACTCTTTGATTAACTATTCTTATGAATGCTAATTACTAGACTAGTTTAGATTCTAATTATTGGTTTACACATTACTAATCAGCTTTTAACTTTTTACAATTTTCCTTCCTCTCACAATGAACTTATCATCAACTTCGAGCTACTAAGTCAATCCTATTGAAGATGGTGGCCATCATTTAGCCACAACCTCTAAAGAGGTTGCAATTTATGTTTTAGAATGACAAGGATGTAACCAAAGAAAACTTGTAGGTATTTGATGAAATCCTTGAGTTCATCACAGATCGTGTTTTCATCCCAGTTGTCTTTATTCTCCTTAGGACATGAACTTGTGAATTGTATTAAGAGATGAACAATGCATTGTAGAATGTATTTCTTGAAAGAATTCTTAGAACTCAATTGTTCGTTCAAACACATCTAGCGGTAGTAATACAATTCTAGATCATCCATATACACTAAGGGTTTGCTTGGCATCACTTTTGTTTTTTTTTTTAATTTTTGTTTTTGTTTTTTTACTTTTGTTCTTGAAAACATGTTTGGTTAATATAAATTTTATATATTTTTTGTTTTTAAAAACAAATTATCTTGTTATTAAAAACACTCAAAACACCTAAATGATTTTTTGAGTATTTTTAAAAATAACTACAGCAAACAAAAATGTTTTAATTCAAATCAAAACATAATCAAAATAATAGAAAAACCAGAGATTGCAAACAAATAATAAAATTAATCCCAAATGGGCCTAAGGCATTCACTGGGCATTGAATATATTGTGGTACAAAAAGAACTTATCAGTCTTGCAAAGCCATTCTTGTGGATTATCCCCATTTAAGCGAGGAATGTCTAATTTAATGATTCTTGAATCGACAAATGTGCCTAAATTACACATATTATGCTCCACAGTTGATTTGGTTTGGATTTATTCCTCCAATTTGTTCTCCAGATCTTTAAAATACTATGAAATATCTTTCAACATCTTTGCAATCGATGATTTTTATTCCTTTAGATTATCTAATTGCCTGATAAAGTCATTTATCTTTCTTAATGAGCTGTGCATCCATTTACCTGTAACAAAAATGGTTTGGGTCTGATTTCAATGTAACAAAAAATTGCAATTAAGAACTTGCCCAGCAAGCACAATCCAAGGAGGAATGAGACTTGTTTTCGGGAAAAAACTTGGAAATTGTTGTATTGTTCAGTCGATATTGCAAAATGTTATGTAAGTGGAGATTTTGTGAGCAGGTGATGTGTGATCTTGCAATTGTGGATTCTTTAAATTCAATAAGTATTGCCAGGGCTCATGGATCCGGCGATCATAGTTGGAGGTAGAGTTGGCCGCTGAAGATAGCAATAGTTTGAATACATTTATGCATTCCCTTGTTGCATTCTCCCCAAATGGGGGTATTTATAGGATACAAGCTCACTCGTTAATTAACAATCTTTATTAACACTAATTACAAGAATAGTTTAGAAGCTCATTATATGCTTGGACATTACTAAGCAACTTTTAACTAATTACTATTTATGTTGTGAATTCAAAACACTCAATGATAGAAATTAATGAAAATTTTGTTGAACATCCGATTAGGGAACTATGGGCTTGTTTAGTTAAAGTCTAGTGCTTAACTGGTGTGCGTGAGAATATTCAGATTTACATTGCAATATCCTTGGATAAGATTTAGGTTTGTGATGGAAAAAATTTAGGCTAGGATTAATGTTGATTGTTTCTTTTTTTGGAATGCCAAGACTTGATTTTCATGAGCTTCTACATTTCAATGTCACCAATGATGTGTTGTTTTGTAGGGCATGATGATTATTCATCAAGATTAACAGTGAAATAGTTTGATTTAATACTGAATACGCGAACATCATGTATTAAAAAAATCTCATTCTGACTACTTCATGTGTACGAATGGTGCATGGATATTGTTGTGTTTATTCCTTCATGTTCCTTTATGCTGTTTTGTCTCATTGTTGATGTCTAATTGTTTTTATGAAGATTTACATGCATAGCACTGAATTCTTATGTATTTACATATCTAACACCTAAAGTTCAATTTTTATATACATGCCATAAAAAGCTGAATTTCACTTTCTAAAAGTTAAAATAGTGGTACTTTTGATGTGGTATGTAAGATTTGGTTGGCATAAATGCAAAAAGTAAAATTTAGGTGTTGTTATGTAAATATATAAGAAGATGGATGTTCTTCTTTCGATGTACTAACATAAGATTACTTTGGTTCTCGTGTGCATTTAGTATTATAGATCCCCAGTTTCCGGTTCCACATTCCAGTCGAAAGACGAGGTTTTGCGCCATCTTAGTCTAGCAAAGCATGACAGCGGCACATCTGGAAGGGCATCATGTTCTAATGAAAGCAAAAAACAAGTAAGATTGTTGTTGTTACAGTTAATGTTGACAGATTTCACACAGTAATTTGTGACTCACAGAAGTTGATCATCTTTTTGCTTTCAGCCTGCAAAAGAAATGAAGGAATCTCTTGAACCTTCAGGATGGATTTTGGAGATTAAAAGTCGAAGGAGAAGAAAAACTGTGAGAAAGACTAACGAGGTATTGAGCTTTACAATAATAAGAACGCATAATAAGAACACGTTTAACTGTTCCTATTAGTTGCTAGAAAAGTAACTTTATATGAGGCAACATGATTTTATGTGATTTTTTAAGATCGGGTCTTACCAACGATGACATCTTGCTTTTTGAGAAATTTACATACATAGCACACAATTCTTATGTATTTACATTTCTCACACCTAAATTTTATATTCCATACATAGCATTTTGGTGCTTTAAATCTATGCATGAAAAGGCGTATCTCACTTTTAAAAATTGATAATAATGCTATTTTTGATCTGGTATTAAAGATTGGAGTGGTATGTGTGTAAACATGAAAGTTTAGGTGAGAGGTATGTAAATTCCCCTAAATTATTTAGTTATTTATCATTGAACAAATATTCCCAACATTATTTCATATGTTCTTTATCTGTTTGGGAAAAGTATACATTTAATTCCTGAAATAGTTACATGTATATATTCATATATGTTTGAGAATCGAGATATCGTCTTCTTAATTTGTTACTGAAAAACACTTAACATAGCTGAGCCATAATTCACAAACTTGGCTTCAAATTTACTTCAAATCTACTGTGGCTGTTCAAATTGATTTAAAATAGCTTTAAAAGTCGTGTTTGAGATTACTATAGTGATGTGATCCAAGCTCAAATTCCTTCTGTAACTATTGCTTGCACTGAGTTTTATTCCCATGTTTACTTTTACTCTGATTTATTTTATTACAAGTTGCCTTGGATTCAGTTGTTTTCCAATTGTGCCAGCCGAACTTTACTATAACTTTGCTTTTACATTTATACCGCCCAGATTTTTTGAAACACAAAAAATATAATCATTTTTTACTTTTAAAAGGTGAAATACACATTTTCATGCACATGAAAGGTGGTATAAAAATGTCAAAATTGAAGTTTAGGTGTTAGATATGTAAATACATAAAAATTGAGTGGAATATATGTAAATCTTGTTGGGTAATGCGGAGACCCGGTTCACCGCAATTTAATTAGCTTCCTAATTAAGAATCTCACCTACCGCTCATCTACCACATCTCACCTACCTCTCACCTACCTCTCACCTACCGCTCTCTTGGTTTCTATAAATAACCACTTATGACTTGCATAAGAGTCCAGTCCTCTAAGAGAGAAAGCGAGGAAGAAAAGAGAGAGGAAGAGAGAATAAAATAGAGATTTTTCTTGTAAACGTCGAGACGCTCGACGATGTAATTTCTCGAAGAAATAAAATCTCATGCAATTCCGTGGACGTAGACAAATTTACTGAACGACGTAAATCTGTGTCACTCTGATGTTTTTTTCTTTACGTGCAGTTGTTCTCGTTCCAATTTTTCGCTTTATTGTCGTTGTTTTTCATAACAAATGGTATCAGAGTCCTGGTTCGGATCTGAGGAAGAACGATGACCGGAGATGAAGTGAAAATTTTAGGGATCAAGAAGTTCGATGACACGGATTTTGGTTACTGGAGAATGCAGATAGATGATTACCTCTATTTGAAGAAACTCCATCTTACGTTACTGGGAAAACAACCGAAGAAGATGGAAGAGACTGAATGGAATCTGTTGGATCGACATGTTCTGGGGGTTATTCGATTAACCCTGTCGAAATCCCGTTGCCCATAACGTCATCAAAGAGAGGACGATTGCGGATCTCATGACGACTTAATTAGGTATGTATGAAAAGCCATCGACGAATAACAATGTGTATCTGATGAAAAAATTATTCAACTTAAAGATGGCGGAAGACGTGTTTGTCGTTCATCATCTGAATGATTTCAACGTCATCACAAATCAATTATCGTTTGTTGAAATTGATTTTGACGATGAAATACAAGCGTTGATATTGTTGGCTTCATTGTCAAATAGTTAGAAAGTCATGATAATGACTGTTAGCAACTCTATAGGTAAAACTAAGTTAAAATATGATGATATCGTGATTTGATTTTGGCTGAAGAGGTGCGTATGAAGGATTCTAGCGAGGCCTTATGTTCGAATTCATCATTGAATGTTGATTTCAGAGGTAGATCATATGACAGAAACTCAAACAGAGGAAGATCAAAATCAAGGCATAGAGGCAAGAAAAAGTCAAAGTCTGGTCAGGAAACAATCTGCTGGAATTGTGGTAAAACTAGTCACATAAAGAAAAACTGAAAAAATCTTAAGAAGACGGAGAACGTCAGTGCTAATGTTGTAACTGAAGAAATGTATGATGCACAATTGTTTGCAGTTCATAGCTCCACTAACGACTGGATACTGGACTCATGGGCTTCTTTTCACACATCTTCCGACCGGGAGTTGATGCAAAACTATGTTGCAGGTGACTTTAGGAAGGTGTACCTGGTTGATGGAGCAGCTTTGAACGTGGTGAGGATAAGAGATGTTGAAATTGCACTCCTTAACAAAAACAAATGAATCCTGCAAAAGGTTAGACACATTCCTGAACTGAAGAAGAACCTCATATCTGTTGGACAGCTTGATGAG
The DNA here is from genome assembly GCA_003013225.1 of Phalaenopsis aphrodite. NCBI lineage: Eukaryota > Viridiplantae > Streptophyta > Magnoliopsida > Asparagales > Orchidaceae > Phalaenopsis > Phalaenopsis aphrodite. The sequence continues at coordinate 197,104 of NEWO01000029.1, forward strand.
TGATCATTCAGTACTATTCTCTGATAACACCTGAAAGGTTACCAAAGGAGCACTGGTACTGACTCAGTGTAAGAAGACTGATACGCTATATATGACTACTGGTCTAATTAATAATATTGATACCACAGTTGCAGAGAGCACAACAGACATGTGGGATTGCAGACTTGGACATATGAGTCAGAGAGATATAAAAGAGCTTCAGTTTAAAGGCAAACCACCAGAACTGAAGTCAGTTGACCTCAGCATGTGTGAAAGTTGCATTATGGGGAAACAAAAAAATGTCAGTTTCCTGAAAAGTAGCAGAGTGTCCGAGGCAGGAAAGCTAGAACTTGTACACACCGATGTATGAGGGTCTTCACCAGTGGCATCTCTTGGAGGCTCTCGCTATTACGTCACTTTCATAGATGACCGCAACAGAAATGTATGGGTTCACTTTTTGAAGCATAAATCTGATGTATTTACTGTGTTCAAAACTTGGAAGGCCATGGTTGAGACATAGACAAATCTAAAACTGAAATGTTTGAGATCTGATAATGGTGGTGAATACATTGATGGTGGGTTCAAGGAGTATTGTGCAGCTCAGGGTATCAGAATGAAGAAGACCATTCCGGGGACACCACAACAAAATGAAGTTGCATAGCGCATGAAGATGACCATCAATGAACGTGCCAAAAACATGAGATTGCACGTCGGACGACCACCAACATTCTGGGCAGATGCGGCCAGCACTGCAATTTACTTGATCAACAGAGGGTCATTCGTCCCATTAGACTGTAAATTATCTGAGGTTTGGAGCGGCAAAATGGTCAAACTTTCTCATCTTAAGACTTTGGTTTCTTTCTTATGTTCTAATCAATCATGATGCACGTAACAAGTTTGAGGCTAAGTCAAAAAAAATGTTATTTCATTGGCTATGGAGACGAAACATTTGTTTCTTTCTTATGTTCTAATCAATCCTGATGCACGTAGCAAGTTTGAGGCTAAGTCAAAGAAATGTTATTTCATTGGTTATGAAGACGAAACATTTAACTATTTCTGGGATGATCAATATCGAAAGATTATCAGAAGCTGAAATGTGATCTTCGATGAAAAGATGATGTACAAGGATAAAACTAGTACAAATTCTGAAGCAGCTCCTCAAGAATCAGAGATCGAAGATTTGACGATCTACCAGAGGTTACAGTACAGGGCTGAGATGTGAATGACGAGGAGAATGAGTCCGGGACACCCATTCCTACTATTCCGCAGTCAGGTTCAGAGTTATTCGCCACTCTAGCTGCCATTTGCAGATCAGTCAGGAGCAAACATTTGCCACAACGTTACTCACCAACTTTGAACTACATCTTGCTGATAGATAATGGAAAACCCTAAAGCTATGAAAAAACCTTAGTAGATGAACATTCTAGCAAGTAGGAGTTGACTATGAAGGAGGAGATGAATTCCCTGCTAAGAAATCAGACATGGGAGCTGACAGAACTTCTATCAGGGAAGAAGACATTGCACAACAAGAGGGTGTACCGGACAAAAGGTACAAGGCCAAACTTATGTAAAAGGCTTTCAACAGAAGCAGGGCATTGACTATTCTGAGATTTTTTTCCCCGTGGTGAAGCTCACAGCCATTAGGATGGTGCTGGCTATAGTTGCCACCGAAAATTTATTTCTGGAGCAATTAGATGTGAAGACAACATTTCTTCATAAAGACCTTGAAGAAGACATCTACATGCGCCAACCTGAAGGGTTCGTGGTACATGAAAAAGAAGATTCAGTTTGCAGACTGAAGAAGAGCTTGTATGTCCTGAAACAAGCTCCCAGACAGTGGTATAAGAAGTTTGATAATTTAATGCAGAATATAAGATACAACAGATGCTAGACAGATCACTGTTGTCATGTCAGGTACTTTGACAATTCCAATGTCATCCTGTTGCTGTATGTGGATGATATGTTATTGTATGGGCCAACATTTATGAGATCAATAATCTGAAGAAGCAGTGTCGGAGCACTTTGCAATGAAGGATTTGGGAGCGGCAAAGCAAGCAAATCCTAGGCATGAGGATTGTTAGAGACCGAGTCGAAGGCAAGTTGGGGCTTTCACAACCTGAATATGTGAAAAAGATGCTTAGCAAGTTCAATATGAACAAGACCAAGTCAGTTGACACACCTTTAGGCAGTCACTTCAGACTCAGCAAAAATCAGTCGCCTAAGACAGAGGAGGAACAAAATTACATGAGTAAGGTTCCTTATGCTTCAGCTATTGGCTCACTCATGTATGTCATGGTCTGCACAAGATCGGACATTGCCCATGCAGTGAGAGTTGTGAGCAGATACATGAGTAATCCAGGGAAGGAACATTGGGAAACTGTGAAGTGGATCTTGAGATACCTAAGAGGCTCTTCAGAAACCTGTTTGTGTTTCTTAGGAAAGAGTTTGGAGATACATGACTATGTAGATGCAGATTTAGCTGGAGGCATTGATAGTAGAAAGAGTACTACATGTTATGTTTATACTCTTAGTGGTACTGCAGTGTTATAGGGCTCAAATCTACGGAAGACAGTTTCGTTGTCCACTATAGAAGTGTAATGTCAGAGAATGCTAAGGAGATGATATGACTGTAGAGTTTCTTGGAAGAATTGGGTAAGATAGTTCAGAATGACACTCTCTACAGTGATAGTCAGAGCGCCATATTTCTTGTCAGAAATCCAGTTTTTCAATCCAAGACCAAGCACATTCAGATTATGTATCACTTCATTCGATCTTTGTTAGTCGACGGACAACTGCTACTTAAGAAAATTTATGGAAGCAAGAACTCTGCTGATATGTTGACTAAGGAGGTTACTCTTAAGAAACTGAAGTTGTGCTCGACTTCAGTTCGTCTTCTGGTATAAAGAACAGAGCTTTGAGTTGCAGAGGTGGAGGATATCATGCTTGAGAAAAAGGCCGGTACAGCTAGTAGATGATACAACCAGTAGGTGATGCAGTCAATGTCCCAGTCTCCAAGTGGGATAATTGTTGGGTGATGTGGAGACCCAGTCCATCGCAATTTAATTAGCTTCCTAATTAAAAATCCCACCTACAACTAACCTACCGTCCCACCTATCGCTCACATATCTCATCCCACGTACCGCTCTCCTGATTTCTATAAATAGTCACTTATGACTTATCATAAGAGCCAAGTCCTCTAAGAGAGAAAGCGAGAAAAAAAAGAGAGGGGAAGGGAGAGAAGAGAATAGAAAATTTTCTTGTAAACGTCAAGGCACTCAACGGTCTAATTCCTCGAAGAAATAAAATCCTTTGCAGCTCCGTGTACGTAGGCAAATTTGTAGAACCACGTAAATTTGTTGCTCTGGTGTTTTTTTTTTACGTGCAATTTTTCTCATTCCAATTTTTCGCTTTATTGTCGTCGTTTTTATAACAAATCTTGATTTAAATATGTATTACATCATTCGCTCAACCGTTCATTTCTGGTTGAATCTCCAATTTTCAGAAACTTGGTGTATAGAGAGGTTGTAGAAAACCAGCTGCACAAATGGAGAGGGTATAAGAAAAGACAGTGACATGGAATATAAGAAGGGAAATGAGATATTTTAAAGAGTAAGGTGACATGCTAGGTAGAATAAGAGAAAGGAGTAAGTATAGGTAACAACGATATAAAGTATATAATATGGAAGATTCCCTTGAGGAAATATTGTTCTTCGATGACAGAGTATATTATAATGTAATAACTCCTTTGGTTGTATTTTCACGAATTTGGTGATAAAATATTTTTAATTAGATTTATCTCTCATGGGTTGTATGTGATAAAAGATTGTCAATGCTTTGGATTTAAGAATTTTAAACAAGTTTCAAGTTCAATTGGGATAGTTGCGTTGTAGGTTCAGAACACCAAAGTGGGATCTTTTCGTATTGCATGTTTATAAAACAGAAATGTTCATTTGTTATACTAAAAGCCTCGAGTTTTTGCACAGCACCATTAAATGTAGGAGAAAAAAAACATGGGAGTTACGGTTCGTTTGTGTTATAGTAATATATTGTAGTTAATTTCATGTAAAGTTATCTATTGATTCCTTTCATTCATGAGACTGCTCTCTCTAACTTGAGTTTCAATTGATTTTATCTAAAACTACATAATAATTCATGCAATTCATATCTTTGCAGTTTAACCATGATTTTTTAAGCAGTGATCTTTTTCTTGTAGTCTCCAGATTCAAATAGAGAGTTGGGTGAAACTACTACAGTTCCTGACAGATTGCTGCGGCCATCTTCTTCTCAAGGTAAAATTCCTAAGCTAATTAGAATGTGGGTGATAATAAGCTCTTTTATTGCTTGGAAAGCTTTGAGTTTTCACAATTTTGATTGCTAGAAATTGACAAGCAAGTGAAGGTTGGGCACTATTTTTTTTTTAAGTTAGCTCCAGTGACGGACAAAATTAGAGAAAGTCGTCTTAGATGGTTTGATCACGTTAAACGTCGACCATTCGATGATCTGATTAGGAGAGTAGATATTTTAGATTCGACTTGTGTTAAGAAAGGCTGATGTAGACCTAGGAAGACTTGGGCTTATTGTATTAAAAATGATCTTAATTTACTAGAACTAAATGAAAATATGACACTAAATAGAACGCAATGGGGAAAAAGGATTCATGTAGCCGTTCCCACGTAGTGGGATTAAGACTTTGTTGTTGTTGTAAGGAAGATTTGCATACATTCCACTTAATTCATATGTATTTACATATCTAACGCCTAAACTTCAATTTTGACAAATTTGTCATCTTACTTGTGCATGAAAAATAATGGTATTTTTTATGTGATATGAAACATTCGGGTGGTATAAATGTAAAGAATAAGTGTTAGACATGTAAATACACAAGAATTTGGTGGTATGCACCCTTATAGAAAATGCACATGATAAATTTATGATTACACGGACAGATACCGTCATGCGGTCATGCTATATTGACAAGAATCAAGATAATTGTTCTAAAAATTTAGGAAATGGACATTGATTTAAAAAATAATTGCTTCAAACCCTATGTATAGCAGACTTGATGCATGAAATAGGAGGTCGGCTATTCTTTATAACTAACAAGACTCTGTTGCCTGAAATAGGAGGTTCCCCATTTTTTATAACTAATAAGAAATGAATGGATGAAGTAGGAATGAGAATGCTTATAGAGATTTTTGGTAAAATTAGGGAGGACAAATTAAGGATGATAGCTATGAATGGCTATATTAAGGATAACGTGGATAATGGATTTAGGTGGTTTGGATATATACAATAAATGATTTGCCAATTAGGCAACTTATAAAAATAATATGGAAGGATATATACAATAAATGATTTTCCAATAAGACAACTTATAAAAATAATATGGAAGGATTAACAATGAGAAGGCATATAACTAATGTATAAGATTTGAATAAGATATAAAGAGCACTTTATGAAACATTCAACCAAATTGAATGTGGACTAGGAATTTATAAAGCCAACTTAAATAGTTGGAAAAAGATTGGATGATATAATCAGCCACTGAACCAAAACTCAAGGAGAGTAGTGTCAAAATAAAAAAAAGTGAATGGGTGGCATGTAAGTTTAAAGCTTCCATCTCCTTAAAAGAACTTAAACTACTATAAATATTATTATTAAATTATTATTATTAAGTATTTAAGTTTAAGAGACAATTTTCAATGTATTGTATGATATTAAAGAGTTTAGTGAAAAAATTAGGGATGGCGAGTGCCTCACCCAACCATCCTCTGGTTCCACTACTGGTTGTGAGGCTTTGAGTTTTGTAATCTATTCAAATGTTTTGTGCTTCAAATTTGGGAGTTATTTGAAGTTATGGGCTTCAACTATGTTTTGTGCTTCAAATTTGGGAGTTATTTGAAGTTATGGGCTTCAACTTATATTTTTCTGGTTATGGATGAGAATTTTCAGAAAATATCAATTTTTTTGTGAAATAAATTTATATTTGAAATGGGCCGATCTAGCGATAACCATGTCTACCATTTTGAGAGATTAGGAGTTTATAAATATTTGTTTTAAGGTATGTAATTACGACTTGATAATTTTTTTCTTTATAGTTTTAATTTTGAGAGTTCAAGTTGGATGCAATTGTTTTGAGTGATGTACGAGTACTGATTCTGTTATTCTAGAGGAAGTCGTCTTTGACATAAAGCTTGTTTTTTTATTATTTTAATAATAATTTTGTTTACTGTTTTTTTTTTTTTGTTTCACAGGCTAATATTGATTTTTTTAGTGCTCTTGATTCAATAAAAAATTAACACATAGACCTAATTTGCACGAATTAAACCGAATTCCATGTTGATTTTGCATGGTTCCAATTCCTAATTAAATTTCTTGATTATTTTGATTGGATTCTAACCGTAGTATCACTTATACAAATTATAAAACAACAACAACAACAATAACAACAATAAGCATGTATCCTACTAAGTGGAGTCAGATATATGAATCATTTTTCTCCATTTTCACCATTTTCTCCATTGTGTCGTATTGAGTGTCATCTTCATTTAATTTTAATAAATTAAGATAATTTTTTTTACAACATTCCCAAATCTTTTTAGGTCTATCTCTACCTTTCTTAACATAAGTCAAATCTAAAACATTTACTCTCCTAAACGGATCATCAGATGATCGACGTTTAATGTGACCAAACCATCTAAGCCGATCTATCTAATCTTGTCTGCCACTGGAGCTACACCAACTTTTTTATGGATACAATCGTCTTGCATTTTGTCTCTAAGAGTCAAGCTACTTATCCACCTGGCAGTCTCATCTCAACAACATTTAACTTAGTTTTATGCTTGTCTTTTATAGACCAACATTTTGTGCCATAAAGCAAAAAAAATGAGAACTATCCAAATTATATCCAATTTAAATTTTTTGACAATTTTATTCGCTCTGATTAAATTTTTTTTTATAAAAATCTCCTGTTAGCCTTATTATATCTAATTTATTGGTTACATATAAGTTACAAGAACCGACTCAAGTTGGGCATTAAACATCTGAAGAATTTATGAAAGTTTAAAGGAAATTCAGGCTGCACAGGGAGAAAGACCTTTCAAATAAGTATTTTGAGCACTGTTCTCATTGAATGTATCTTTTAAGCTTTACAGTTTCAAATGATCTAATTTTTCAGAAAACATCGGGGCAAAACCAGATTACAAAAATGTAACAGAATCAGCAACCTTAAACCCTACCGAATCTGATGGCAGGATCCTCGCAAAACATGCAGAAGACAAGGCAACTGAGGAAGAAGAAATCAAGCCTGAATCTGCCATTAAATCAATGGAGATCTCCAACGAAGAGGACGAGGTGACGTCGCAAGCCGAAAATGTACCTGAGAAGCTCCCTCTGATATCAAATGAGACATCAAAGAATCATCTTGAAAATGAGATGAAACTTTCCATGGCCAAACAGAACACTTCTGATGAAAAAGTAAACATTTTGGATCCACAAAATAAGAATCTCTCAGAAGTGGAGAAGGAACTTCCAGTAACTGTGGGGAATCCCTCAACTCCAGATTTGGTGAAACCAAAGCATGGAAGCAGGAAAAGATTACCCAGACGGCTATCTTACGTCGAAGCTGATCCTACGACTGACGTTGATATGGGCGGCGAACGTCCCCAAGAATTGAAATCCAAATATGTGTTCAAACAAACCCCTCAATGGCCTAACGATGAAGGTGGCACCAGCGCCAGCGCCACGAACATGTCGGAAGGCGGAGCGATGGTGATGAATGAAGCAACCATGGATTGGCCTGATTTCTCATCGGCTTCGCTGTTCGGAGATTCATGGTCTGATCCTTGTTTAGAATTTGCGTTCAAGACACTAACAGGTGATCTCCCGGTCCTTGATGATGCGATAGCGATTCAGGAATATTTCCAGCAGCAGATCTTTCTAGTTGAAGGATCAACGAGCCCAGATGTTCTTGCTCCTGTATCAACTAACAAAACAGATACCGCGGCTAACGTTGATGAGGATGATAAGGTGGAAAAATAGATGTGTTCTAAATGAAATGTTTGAAGACAAATTCTGTAGTGTTATGTAATGATAAGAATTTGTTTTTTTTTTTGCTGTAATTTTGGTTTGAATTTTTTTTTAACATATTTAAGGCTTTATGGGTTTGTAGTTTAGAAAGCACCTTGACCCGAGAGAAAACATTACTTCCGTCAGCCGAAAGACTTATGGACGGTGTGGATCGCATCATGCTGGAGTTTAGCTGCGTGATGTCTGATTTACTAGCCGAAATATTTTTTTGTCAAGCCCAATTTTTAAAACTAATGATTAAAATTCCATTTAGATTATGTTTGTCACACATGCCACTCAATTCCTACGTATTTGCATATCTAGCATTTAAATTTTAATTTTTACGCAAGTCATTTTATTTATGCATGAATATGTGTATTTCTTTTTTTTTTAAATTAAAATGGTTGTATTTTTTATTGTTATATGAAAATTTTGGGTGGTATAAATGTAAAAAGTCAAAATTACTTGTAATGTGTAAATACATATAGTTTTGTTTAATAAATTTTCGAGAGGAAGAGGATATTGTAACAAGTTATTAGAATTTTTTTTTTAGAAATGAAAAGAAAAGATAAAATATTACATACATACCACTCAATTCTTATTAAAATTTAAATTGCTACTCATTTTGACATCCTTAAAATAAAAAACAATTAAATGCTGCGGCTCACACTAATTCAGAAGAAAATAAATATTTAAAGCTTAACAACTAAGTATTTTAAGTATCACCTGACCAATACATGAAATAATGATATACATGTAAGGATAATTTTAGATGTTATAAGAGTTAGATATGTAAATACATGGGAATTGGGTGGTAATTTTTTTGTAAATGTACTTGATATACTATGCCCATTATTTATTTAATATGCCTTGTTTTGATATATTAAAAAATAATAAATTTAGATGATTTTTTTATATAATATGCCCAAGTCTTTTTAGGTCTATCTCTACCTATCTTAACCTAAGTCGAGTCTAAAACATCTACTCTCATAGTCGGATTATCAGATGGCCGACGTTTAATGTGGTCAAACCATCTGAGGCGACTCTCTCTAATCTTGTCTACCACTGAAGCTACACCAACCCTTGCACGGATACATTCTTTTCACAAATTGTCTCCAAGTGTCAAGCCACTCATCCACCTAAGCATTCTCATGTTAGCAACACTTAACTTAGTTTTATGCTTCTCTTTTACGAGCCAATAAATAGCACGCAAGCATACCCATAAAAGATTTATCCCTTTCTCCTACAATACTCGAGACTTTCTACTCGTATTCTCATTCATTACATCTTCATTATTGCAATAATGCGTAAGAACATCAAAGCGACCCCGAAGAAAATCCTTCAAGGAGAATTTGAACTTTATTCATCTTTCATGATTCACATTCAACTTAATTGCGTTCTCGAAGTCCGATCTCCTCCCCAAATTGATTCTAGAAATCATTCTACTCCAAACTTAGATGTTAACAATGGTGTGGATCAAAAAACTATTTTGAATTGATTTGGATTAAAAAAATCTCCTTTTCATAGAGGAAAACTTGATTCATTACAATCACATCTCAAAATAGTGTAAAAAGGAACATTACACCCAATCTATTCATTCTTGAGTAGATCATAACTTCAGACACAAAACTATAAATTTCTAACTGCTCAACAGAAATAAAAAACCCCAAGAAATCCGGAAATACGTTATCTAACAACTAAACTCTGTCTTTTACATTTATACCACCCGAATATTTCATATCGCATCAAAAATATAATTTTTTTTTAACTTTTTAAAAGAAAAATACACCTTTTCATGCATAGGGAAAAGGTGGTGTATATATATGTGTGTGTCTGTGTGTGTAAAAATTTAAGTTTAGGTTCTAGATATGTAAATACATAGGAATTGAGTAGGTATGCATGTAAATCTTCCTCAAAAACTGTTTTTTTTTTATAAAAAAACCATCTTAGAATTCTGTTTTGAAAGTCCTAAAATTTGAAATCTGCCGCCAAAAGTCTAAACTTTTTAAGAGAAAAATATACAGCAATGAAAAATAATAATAATGAATAATGAAGATGATTTAATATCTGATTTCGCACAAGCCAAATTTAGAAGAAGTACATTTCCCCATTTAAGAGGACTACAATCCACAAAGCTGGAGACAAAACTGGCGTGCTAAATCAGCAAAAGATTATACACTCAATTGCCTCTGAATGAAAGTGCCATTTTGACCAATAGCATTACCCTAAAGACATATACGAACAAAATTGAAAAAAAACAGAGTAAGAAAGCACAAATCCCGCAATCGTAACGAGGAGTACCAAAGGCTAGCGATCAAACAGGCGGGAGCTCGCCGGATTTGAGATTCTCCTCGGGTTCATTGTGGGTTAAGGGCTTGGTGAACATCAAAGGTCGGCGATCTTTCGCCGCATCATCGTCGTCGTTGTCGGTTGTGCTTAGGTTTATGCAAGCGCAGCGTTCCAGCGACGCGAAGAACACAGAAACCACGCTTGTCCCCAACCAATTCGCCATGCGATCGAGCTTATCACACGATGCGTGGATGGTGTTCTCCATCTACGCCGGGCAAATTCACGGATTGAAATCGTTGATAAACAAATTGAGGATTTTGTAACCCTAAGACAGAGGGAGAGAGAAACGGGAGTCGAGCTACTTGTGCTCGCTTGTTAGCACTGCGCAATGTTGAGGCAAATTACATATAGAACCTTTTAATGAATATTTACATAAATACCTCTATATTTTTATGTATTTACAAATACACCCCATAAACTTAATTTTTTACATACATGCCTGAATAAATGATCTGATCGTATTTTTGATGTGGTAGAAAGATTTGGGTGGTATAAATGTAAGAAAATACGTAAATGCCCTTATACTTTTCACCTTATTTTATATCTTTATTATTGGGATGAGTTTTAAATTGAGTTCGAAACAATATTCGTAATTAAATTACAAATTATCAATTTATATGACCAATTCAAATAGGACCAGAAAATGTTCAAATATTAAGTAATTTGATTTTTATTTTAATTATAAAATAATTTTGCTATTTTTAGAAATATTATATTATATATTATACATAAAGTATATCATATACATACTATATATATATATATATATATCTATGTGTCTGTGTGTGTAGTATTTGCATATGAATCGATTTAAGTCATATTAAAGTGTGGCTAGATGAAGCTTGTGATGGCAAAATCATTTGTTTACTGATTGGAGCTTGAAAGTATATTAAATAATTACACAATTGTTCTAAAAAATTATTTATGTACCCTTCTATAACACTTTATTAGTATATTATGCTCAACAAAATCATAACAATTCAGCCAGCTAATTTTTGTAAATGTTCAAACTAGACATGTAAGTTTAGACTATTTATGGAAATAGCACACATACATGGCACTCTCAAACATTGTTATTTACAGATCTAGTACCCACTTTCATTATCTCACTCAACTATCGAACTTCATAATAAAACCCTCACAATTATATTTCTTTTTTTTATCAAATCTCAAAGGTTTGATTGTAAAACATGCAATTGCGTTGGTTCAAAAAATAAAATGATGCTAGTTTTTAAATAATAATGTTTCGAGTGGGTTTTATGTAATTAATCCTTCTATTTAGTTGAATTCTGAGTAAAGTATCAAAGTAGTCCCCAACTATTTATATGAGGCTATTTTAGCCCCTGAGTTATTAGAACTGTCTAAATAGCCCCCAAACTCTTTAAATTGGGTTGAAATAGTGATTATGTGAACTACAAGAGTTCCATATTAAAATAATCAGGAACTATTTTAACACTTTACTCTTTTTTAAATGGTTAAATGAATAGAAAAAAAAATATTCATTAGTTATTTTATAAGAATGCTATTCATTATTATTAAATCATGAAGAGCAATATAATATTGACGCATTTACATACATATCACCTAATTTCTATGTATTTACATATCTAACACTTAAACCTTTTTTTATATATATATTTATAACACTTAAATCTTTCGTATCACATAAAAGAATGATAGGTACGATATTATGTATGTAAAAATTGCAGTTTTGGTGTTAGACATGAAATACATGGCAATTGAATGGTATGTTGTAAACCCTTTAGGCCTATTTTGTGGCCATCTCTTGATTTTATTTCATCATATACGATAAAAGATTGCATCAATGTAATTCAAAGTATTTCATATTTCATTCACTTTGCAAGAAATTTTAAGAAAATAATAAAAGAAAAAGAAAAAGGCCATAAGAGAAGTTTCTTTTAGCAGTGATTTGATGCTATTGGATTCTTATCGTGAAAGAAAAAAATTCGAATCTGCCAACGGCCAATCCAAGATGGCAAGTTTTTCGCCAAACAAAAAGGTCAAATTTGCATTTCTTAATTGAGAGATTTACATACACACAACTCAAAACTTCTTAAATATCACATCTGATCTGACACAATTTTTAATTTACTAGCATGCAACCTAAAGCATTTTAATATACCAAATCTACCACTCTTTGTCTCCCCATTTACCTCGCATTTTATTTGAAAGTGTTGTCATCCTCTAAATTGCAACGTCTGGAAATGCGGTCAATTATTCATATTATTCATATATATATACAACCGGCTAGTTGGTTGGTTGGTGTACACCATCCCGTTAGTTGACATCTGCGGTATAAGCCCCTCAAGGTGGGGGTTCAAATCCCGTCTGACACAGTTGGCCTTAAAGATGCGGTACTCGATTTATTAGGCACATTGGAGATGGTTGAAGGCTACTTTCTGGCCATTCCTAATAATTATAATAATAAAATACAACCAACTTTTAAATTTGTATTCAAATTTATTCAAGTATATAAATAAACAAAAATAAAGGGTCTTATAGCCATCTAATTCATCGAGTGCACTAATTTGGTGAGACCCCTCTCTCTACAATAATACAAATACAACGACATGCAGCTTCCAAATCTTTACAATGCCAATGCATTTTAACGTTATGAAACTGTCAGAAGCGTGCGTCACAAGGGCATTTACATACATACAACACGATTATTATGTATTTACATATTAACACCTAAACTTTAATATTTATTTTTATAACGCATAAGTTTATAGCACCAGGTTGGTGATATAAAAATAAACATCAAACATTGCGTGTTAGGTATGTAAATCCATAAAAATTGTGTGGTATGCATGTAAATTTAAAAAAAAATAAAAAAAAATAAAAAACAAAAAAAAAAGGGACAAAATGATGGCTGGGTAAATGGAATTCTGGTTTGGATGAACTTCTTTAATGTGTGTTATGGGCCGTAGAACATTTTAGGGTTATGCAAAATTTAATGCCCAGAGGACTTTAGCAATTTCTTATAATCATGGAATGTGCCTGAAAAAGGTGAGACCTTGCCGTCCGAAACAACCCACAGCTCACCCACACTTCCTGATATAAGATGTTCATCATGGCTCACCTGCATCACAATAGCATCCATCACTGTCACACTAATCTATCTATATATATATATATGAAAGATTTGCATAAATATCACTAGTCCTATGTATTAACATAGGTAACACCTATACTTCACTTTTTACATACATACCAGATTACCCATGAATCAAAAGCTGTATTTCACTTTTAAAAGGTTAAAAATGGTGGTATTTTTAATTTGATATGGAAGATTTTGGTGGCATAAATGTAAAAAAAGTAAAATTAAGGTTTTAGATATGTAAATATGTAGGAATTGGGTGGTATGAATGTAAAATGCCCTATATAAGCCTCAAGCATCTACTTCCACAGTTCTTCTCATAAAAAATGCATTTGAATTTAAAAAAGTTGATAAAATTATATTTTTGATGCGAAGTTCAAGATTCGATCGCTATAAATGTAAATATTAAAGCTTAAAGCATTAAATATGTAATAACATAAAAATTGTGGCATGTATGTAAATGCCCCAATAAAAAAATTAATCCATAGTGTTTATTTTTATCTCCATTAAATGTCTCATAATTCTTATAACTAAGGTCCTGATTCAAAATTTTCCAATTAGCATGTGGTATCTATCAAAGTGGTTAATGTAAGAGATGCATACCATCAGAACCCCGCCTTGATAAAGAACCAGGCCTTGGATGAGCGCCTCAACTGCATCCAGATCCTGCACACAAAATATTATTAATCTCCTTCAGAAAATGTCAAATAATTTCATAAGTTGAAAGTGCTGATGCAACAAAGTCATGTGAGAGTACTACGTTTGCCTTATATTGGATAGGTAAAAAATAGGGGCAATTACATCCATAGCACACAAAATTTTGCTAGTTATAAAATTAGCACCCTCTTTCATCTGTTTTTCAAGTTCTCGCTCAAACATCAAAATTCACGGTAAACCACAACCCAAATTTTTCATTTTTATCAGATTCGCAATAGTTTGATCGGG
>NEWO01000029.1:211699-224000 GCA_003013225.1 Phalaenopsis aphrodite
GGTAGATTGAAAAGTTACAAAGATGATAATTTTGTAAATAGCAAAGTTTCGAGTGCTATGCATGTAATTATCCCAAACAAATACTAGGGTAAACCACTTCAAATGATGGGCAATCCCGTAAGCTTAAACAATTGGGTTGAAAATAAATTTGACTGCTAATTTTAGTCCCTTAAGATCAGCACTCCCTTAACATCATCTCTATACATATGGGTTTGAGGGAAAGTGCGACGTAATCCCGTGGATTTCTGGGTGGGATATGGCGGAATAATGTTTGCATTATTGCTTAAACCGTCTAATGGATTTTACAGGATCTTTTTGGCAGTGAGTTGAACAGCACAGCATTTTTGTTGAACTGACTGTTCTAGAAATCAGATAGAAGTTAAGGTGCCATTTGGGAACACTTCTGTTGTTATTTTGGTTTTATGTTTTGAATTGAATTAAAATATGTTTGAGTATAGTAGCTATTTTTGAGAATATTTTAGGTGTTCGAGTGTTTTTTAAAAATAAGTTGATTGTTTTTAAAAAGAAAAAAGTAAATCATGCAAAAATTTATATTAATCAAATATGTTTAGAAATATATAAGTCAGAAAAAAAAAGAAACAGAACAAAAAAATGAAGCCAAATGAGCCTAAACTTAATACCGCAAGTACGAATTTGTTGAATTCTAATTTTTCTGTGAATCACACCTAATGAATATAGTTTAAGAGGAGAGAGAGATAGAGACTACCAGAAGAGTGAACAATAAAAAGTCATATCAATCATGTTTATTTATTAAATGATCTCCTTATTTATAGGGGACGGAGTACAATCTGATGATGCTGCATTTTTTCCCTTACTTTAAAAGGGTTGCACAAGGTATTTTTGATATTTTATATGTATGAGTTTATCGTCTGGTTGCTCTCTGGGCCGGAGAGAAAAGTTTAATTTACTATGTCTTGGTTGGCTGAGATCCGCTCGGCCGGATAGGATCAACTCAATTGGTTGAGTTTAGTAAGTGTGAGTCGGCCGGTCGATATTGTTCAACTGTAGATCCTTGACCTCAGATGAAAAGCCTCTAGATGTCTCTAGGAGATTAAAGATGCTAAGGAATCATATCTTCCCTAGATCGACTTGTTCTTATTTCCTCCGATTATCTTTGGTACATCTCGCGATACGATAAACTTTGGCCTCACGGGCTTTGACTCAGATAGCTTCAATCTGTCGAAAAAGTGGGTCTAATAATCTTTTGTTGACAAACCCTCATTCATCATACTATTTTCTTCTGAGCTGTTAAATCTCCTCAGGTTTATGTACATATTTTAGTTCCTCGATTCTTCATGAAAACAAAGCTATGATAAGAACAAGATAATTTAATGACAATTATTATTAACAGATGATTCAATAATTGAGATTCATTGATTTTCGCACCTTTGATCTTTATAAATAAAGCGTGATGCGACTCTTTACATTCCATATTTGCATTGCATTCCTTCTAGTTTGATTCGATCGGTTTTCGAACGTTATAATGGAGAAAATGTCAAATCCCGAGAGTAATATCCCCAATAAAGATTTGCTTTGTGTTGCCTACGGGAGACCAAATGACTAGTACCGCCCAAAAGGTGAAAGGAAGGGGAAAGCCGTCGTTAAGAAGATAAAAAAAAATTGTACTGGCGGCTCAGATGTGGTCGTCTAATTCGTTCCTAGACACTCAGCAGAGAAAAGCTAACGCGAGTGGCCCGACCACCACTTTGCCTGCTCAATCTTCTATTTTTTTATAAGACATGCCGACTGAACGAGCCACACAACAAACTGTTGATGCTCTGTCGCTATTCCATGCACAAAAAGTGTTGGAGCTCTGTCACCACCTGATGAGAGCGTCGTGTTACTTACATCGCCTAAATTGGATCAACTCCATGGTATGAGAAGCATAAATCTTACTTATTAGAATTTGATTTTTTCTGAGGACCTCTTCTTTATGTTGTCTCTTAGTGCAGGTAACCTCCTTATGATATTCTTGGGCGATGACACACCTCTGGGAAACGTTGGTGAGAACCCGACTACGATGCCGGCAACTGCTATGCAGATACCAATTGAGGGCAGTCGACTCTCGAGTGAGGATGATGGGATTAACCGTTGATGGAATCCTCTCAAGACCTACAAGAAAGCAACTGATGGCGTCAGATATCTCCCGAATTGTTAGCTTCTCGCCCAGATAAGATCAAGATCTCCTTTGCTTGGTCAATGAAGATCCATCGAGGCGAGGAGATATGTGAGCTGCTTGCTTGCTTGGAGAAAGTGAAGAGGATGGAGAAGCTGACCACTCTTTGTCAGGAACTGTTAAACATCTAGGAGTGATCCCTCATAGTCTAGGCCAAGTCGAGATATATCCGATGAAATAATTTAAGTTTGGGGGAGAAGTTTGTACAATAGGCTACTTCAGTCGGGGTATGTTTTCGCTGAAGCGACGACCAAAAACCTTATAAAATATTTCCACACAGGCTAGTTTTTGTGTTTCTTGTAATCTGTAACGTACAATTAGGAATAAAAATTAATTGTTGGTCTTCATTCCAGTGTTGATTTGATCCTACTGTTCACTAATTTTCAAAATTACTGTATAGTTTCGTTTTTACCGATGTGATGGCTCCACTTCTTTTGTTTTTTGTATATAAGGGCGAGTGATTTGATAATGTTGCGCTTTTACTGTATTTAAAAAGTGCGAATGAGGCAGCCACACCTTGTTTCGTCTGTCTGTAACCTAAAGAGAACGAGGGAACGGTTATTCCTCCAAAAGGCGGGAATAAATCAATTTTTAAGTTAATTAATTTAATTTTATTGACCTTACTTTTTTTTTTATTTTCCTTCCTTTTTTTTTTTTTTTAACGGTCAACAAATGCCTCCTAACAAATATGGTACGTGTTTTGTACGGACAATGTTTGTTGCAAGCTGGTTGACCCCATGAATCTTCAAAATTTATTAGAGTTTCGTAGATTTCTGGGACTGCTAACTAGATGTCAATGCAAAGTATGATCTTGAGCTGAATATATAGGCTTATAGTGTTATAGACCAATTCTGGTTGACATGGCCTCTTGCTGCCAAAGTATGAACTTGCCTTTCGCGCTTTGTTTTTATTGTTTTGACGAGACTGATAAAGAAATTAACCTTTGATCCTAACCTTGTGCTTTGACGAACTTTTTGAAGGAATTGACCATTATTGTCTCAACAGATTTGTCAGGTGAGTGAGTATACCTTCAGTCCTAACTTTGTACTCCAGTGAACTTGTCGAAGTAATTGCCCTGAATTGTCACTAAGAACTTATCAGGTGAGTGCACATACCTTTAATCCTAGTTTTGTGTTTTGGCGAACTTACTGAAGGAATTGAATTTCAGTCCTTGCTTTATGCTTTGAGAGAATTGTTGAAAGAATTGATCTAAATTGTGTTTGCGGACTTGTTAAGAGGAGAATAGTTTCGGTCCTAGCTTTGTGTTTTGATGGACTTGTTGAAGGAATCAGTTTGAGTTGTCTCTATGGACTAACCAGATGAATAAGAATACCTTCGGCCCCAACTCTGTGCCTTGACGGACTTGTAGAAGAATGCATGTCAGTGACCTTCTAGGATATGTTGAGTTAGTGGCAAGAAATCGTTGGTCTTGTGCTTTATCGAACTTGTCAACGATTGAATTCCATTAGTTCATCATCGAGCTTGGAACGAACTTTTGGGATAACTTATTAGGACCTTTACTTTTCGCTTTGTCAGGCTTATTGAAGAAGAGGATTCATCCAGCCTGTGCCTTAAGCTTGATCAGACCTTTTATGAAAGAATGGCGGGTTTTCTTTATTTGTGTCTCATCAAGCTCGGCTTGATGCCTCCTTAAGCGATGATCATTCTTTTGATTTTCCTTGACCTTTTGATTATTCAAGAAAATTTCTTTGATCTAGTTCACTTGAACTTAAAAAATGCTTGAAACTTGACAGGCAATCTTTGTCATCGGACTAGAAAAACAGTTATTTCTTCATTACAGTTGTGTTTATGGCTTGCTATCAGCGACTCGACCAAATTTGGGTTTGTTGAATCCAACCTTCAGGATCTGCTTGAGTCTTAGACTCAAACTACAAAAAAATTGTGCTTCTTCAGCTTAAAAAACTTGAGCTTATAGACTTGAATCCTCCTTTCATATATCATATGGTCTTGGAACATATATAGTTGAGAATGATTTAGTTTGACTGCATAGTTATTTGTAAGTGTAAATTATCTTTTTGATTTAGTTTTAACCCGTCAAGACGTTGAGAAAGTCTCCTAGATTCGGATCACTTGAACTTGTCAAATTGATCACATGAGACTGGACAACTCCACAGATTTATTGGATCAGTTTCTTAATTTGCTGACTGGACAACTTGAAATTGAGCTCCCTCGCTCTCTTCCTTGAAATTGCAGCAACTTAATTTGCTGACATAGTAAATGCATCAGTTTCAAGATTATTGGATACTTTCTTTGGATTCAACCTCTCAAAAGGCCAATGAAAATTATTGGTAGCAATCTCTTCAATTAAAGCATAAGCTTCATGCAATGGTTTTGACATTAATGAACCACCAACAACGACATCGATAATAGATTTAAGAGAACAAATTAATCCATTATAAAAGGTTTGAATTATTAAGAAATCTGACATAACATGGTGTGGACACTTTCTTAAGAGTTCTTTAAATCATTCTCATGCTTCATAAATATTTTCTCCCGTCATCAGACTAACAAGATAGGGCTCTCCTGCTATGACTGTTTTTATACGTTGTTCAGTAAGAAGAGCTTGCTCCTTCACTGCGGCCATTTGTATGACATGTTGAGTGAAGTGAGTTGTCAACGACTTCGACCTTATTTTGGGCTTGCTGAGTCCAAACTTTTTTTTTTGACCCACTTGAGTCTTCGACTTGAGTTGTGGTAGAAGTTACATCTTTCCAACTTACCACCTTAAATTTTACAAATCTCGAAGTCTTTTCAATTGAACTTTCAAGATCTTAGTTAACTAAAGGGAAAAACCATATCACCATATTTTGCTTGGTAGCAAAATTCTTAAGTAAATATCAGGACATCTGAACATTTAAACAAGATGTCAACCCAAAAAGAATGAATTTGTGAAGTTAGAAACCATGTCAACCCTTCTCATTAAGAATCTCATTCATAAATTTGTTGTCATTCTCAAAAGAGGAGCTCATTATCCGAGTAAACATATTTGGAGATCTCAGCACCAAGCACAATATCAACCACAATAAACTGAAAAAATGCTTAGAGGGGATTTTATGAATAGTTACAAACACATTCTTGTATTTCAAGAGAGTTTCCAAAATATGGATGACCTGAAGGCCTTTTTGTTGAGCTTACATAATAACTTATAAGGGAGAGTGGGAGCAACTGAAATGGACTCATACTAGCTTAAATTTGATAACCCCTCTTCCAACTGGAATTGTTGATTTGTTTGTAATGGAAAGTAAAGAGCAACTGAATACTATTATTGACTTGCATCAGATGGCCCCCCTTCCAACAGGTATTGTAGATCTATTTGTAGTGGAGAGTGAGGAACAACTGAAAACTCCAGTTGGCTTAAGTTCAATGACCCCTCTTCCAACGGGGATTTATAATATTTTTTATTCAGTTATTATTGACTTATTGCGGAGTGAGGAATAATCGAAGTCATATCCTACTTACATAAATTTCGTAACCCCTTCACATGCGAGGTGTAAACGAAGCTCATCTACTGGTTTTACCTTATTCAATAAGTTGAGAGAATCTTATGATTTGGATCACTTAATTTATCATGCTAGATAAGCTTCAGTAAGACAACTATTGTCATTAGATGGACAAACAGAGGCTTCTTCACTGCGACCGTTTTTATGGCTTGTTGAGTGAAGAGAGTTGTCAACGACTCAACCATATTTGGGCTTGTTGAGTTCGACCACCCGGATTTATTTATGTCCTGAACATAATCAACTTAACCAGTTGAAGATCACCACCTCAAAATTCTTATACTTGACTTTTAGAATGGTGATAAATCTGAGAAATTGTCCTCTGACTTTTGAGATCGTCTTCTCTATAATTTGCTTGAAGGTAAGCTCATTTTGGCTCAAATTGACAGAGATAACTTTGGCACTAATATGATACAAATTTCAATTTGGGATCTCAGATCCAACATGATACCAACCCAAATGATAAAATATAAAATATATTTGGGGATCTTGACATGAAGCTCCTTGTCAACCCAAATAATAGAAGAAAACCATCTTTAGAGATCTCGACCAAGTGCTCGATGTCAATCCAAATGATAGAAGAAAAACATATTTGGACATCTCAACCCGGTGCTCGTGCTCGAT
Organism: Phalaenopsis aphrodite; assembly: GCA_003013225.1. Taxonomy (NCBI): domain Eukaryota; kingdom Viridiplantae; phylum Streptophyta; class Magnoliopsida; order Asparagales; family Orchidaceae; genus Phalaenopsis; species Phalaenopsis aphrodite. Next base: position 218,039 of record NEWO01000029.1, read on the forward strand.
GTCAATCCAAATGAAATAAGTGGCCCTCTATCTTGATAATAAGGGAAAGCTTGATGCTAGCTGAATATATTTGAGGATCTCGACTTAAAGTTCAATATCAAGTCAAATAAAGATATGCAGTCTCTTTATCTGAAAAACAAAGAAACTCGGATGCTACCTTCGAGCTTGTGTTGAAGAAGAGAATAATTCCTTCAGACGAGGCGTAATGCTTGTTCAGATCTATTGAAAACATTTGCTCCTGTCAAGACTAGCTTGATGTCCCATAAGAAAGCATCATCTCCTTTGAATTTTATCTTCATTCGTAGATCACATGAGAAAATTTGATGAATCAAGTTCACTTGATTTTGTTAAGCTGAATAGACTTGTGCTTTTATTGTCATTAGACTGACAAACATGGCTTTTCACTACGACCCTGGTTGATAATGAAAAGAAAAGTCAGTAACTCAGCTGCCTCTCGGTCCTAGACTTTAGCAGTAAATATGTTTGTGCTTTATCATGGTTAAACTGACGAATGGGGCATTTCACTACGACCTTGGCTGGTAATGAAGAGAAAAGCCAGTAACTCGAGTTTGGCATCCACCTAAGTCCTAGACTTTAGCAATGAATAGTCTTATGCTTTGTCATCATCAAACTGACAAACGGGGCTTTTCACTATAGTTTTGGTTGGCAGTAAAGAGAAAATGTAGTAACTCAACCATCTCTTGGTTTGACGAGTCTGGCCTCAGTTTGAGTCCTAGACTTTAGCAATGAATATTCTTTTACTTTGTCATCATTAGACTGACCAACGACACTTTTCACTATATCCTTGGCTGGCAGTAAAGAGAAAAGCCAGTTACTCGACCACCTCCTGGTTTGATGAATAAGGCCTCCAACTGAGTCCAAGACTTTAGCAATAAATAGTTTTGTGTTTTGTCGTCATTAGATTAACAAACGAGGCTATTCACTAAGGCCTTGGAAAGTAGTAAAGAGAAAAGCCACTAACTCAACCACCTCTTGGTTTGATGAGTCCGACCTCCGTCTGATTTGGAATTGAGTGGAAAATAAATTATAATTCTCCAACTTAACTGACGAAGCCTGTAGATTTTTATATATTTTCTCGCTTGACATTTTAGATCTTAGCAAGTTTTGAAGATGAAACCCTGTCATTTAGAATTAGCTTATAAATCTTGTTTGGAACTTGTTCTTTTTTTATTGTCAAACTTTACACAACTTTGTCATTGATAATTTGAAAATTTTCTAAGGGAAATCAATATAAAACACGACCATGATGTGTTATAAGCCTAAGTGGAGGAAGATCTCGGTATTAGGCATTATATAGACCCCTCTGGCTAAGTGATCTGGGCCTTCAATTTGATATTTACCAAAAAGGAATCCCCGAGTCTAATAAAGAAGGAACTTCAGTGTTTGAGGCGCTCAATAGTCTCATCTTTGTGCATGATGTTAACTTGAATGTGTAAGAATCTTTAACATATTCATTCCTCGTCTAGATGATAGATTTTAGACTTGGAGCTTAATGCCGCCTCGAATAACTGTCCCCATAATTTGACAAAGGAGTAATTTCAAAATTTGGTAGATATATCGAGTGATCTCAACATTTATTGTGTTGTCGATCTAGGTGATTAAGAATACCTCCTATCTTGCAAAATAAACTCTAGCGACGCTTGGATCTTTTTGGGGATCTCGGCTTAGAGCGCATGTCAACCAAATAAACTAAAAAATACCCCCTATCTTGCAGGAAAAAACTTCATGATAACTTAGAAATGCATTCTTCTATCATAACAATGCTTGGGCTTCCTGAGGATCTCGACTTAGAGTACGATGTCGACCCAAATAAACTAAAAAAAAAATGCTCATAGTCTTGCAGGGAAAAACTTCATAATAATTTGGAAATGCATTATTGTATCATAAGAGAATTTCCAATGAAACATTGCACTCGTGCTGGAACAGAACATATATTCTCATTTCCCTAGAGGAAACTTTTACAACAGATTTGACTAGGGAGTTGTGTAATGCCTCTTCAAATATTGATCACTGATTGCAGATAGTAATCGTCGACCATTAAGATTGTTGAGTTGGTAGGCTCCTCCTTATAGATCTTTTCGATGACAGAAAAACCTTCCAACCTAGGTTCAATTTTTTTGTCAAAATGAGGTTTGATGATCCCTCTACTAAAATATTGTTATGTCAGTTTGACTTTAATAATCCTCCAGCTCATCGATGAGGATTATAGATACAACTTTACTTGATTGCTTTGAATATATTGAAGTGTGAAGAATGACTAGAGTCATATCCTACTGATATTAATTTGATACCCCTCCACCCACAAAGATGATGCTCACTAATGATAAGATCCCTTGGTATGCTTTTTAATGTGTCACCCATCTTAAGATTTTCTAGCGAATTGTCTTCAAAATTCATCTTTGAATGATCTTGTTAATGACAGATCTCTGAGAACACAAATCAGATGTTACCCCAATTCCTTCTCTGATCATTTCATTTCGCCTTCATTAATTTTGAGCTATCTCAGAAAAGAAGACAACAACTTCCTCATTGGAGTCTTATTGGTCTCAATCATCATAAACTTTTCTTTTTATTAAACCCTTTTCTTTGATGATTTTTTTGACCCTAGATACACCAAAATAATATGTTGTTTTAAATATACATTTTATGCTTATTTTTTGTAATATTGCACTTAAAAAAAAAGTCTTTTTATGTTTTTGTTGCAGGTATATCAATTTTAGACATTCGGAGCAAAAATAGCAAAAAAGATGAAATTTGAAAACAAAATAGCGAATTTTGAGATTTTGGCACCTGAAGCACCACTTTGTAGAGAGTTGACTCCTGAAGCACAAGATTTGGCGCCTGAAGCTCCAAAACCCAGAACAACGCGATCTAAAGCAGGATGGCGCTTGAAGCGCCAGAGACAACTTTTTTGCGGAATAAGACGGTTCATGATGAATTTTGCGCGAATTTCGAAAGGAATACTTGTTCTAAACACTCCATGAAGTGATTCATTGCACCTAAACACTTCAGAAGGTTCTTTCATGAAGAGATATATCTCTTAGATCAATAGACATGTCTTTTGAATTCAAAAGAATTGACTTTTGGATAGAATTTTGGATGAAATTTTGAAATTTTTTTGGAGGGAGATAGTCTCTAATAAAAGCGAGGGAAGTCTAGGGCTTGAAAAGTGTGTGAAGTGGGAACAAAAAAGTCTTGGGAGAGATTTCAAAGAAGGAAAGAGAGAGAAATTCATGGGCTTGGAGATTTTCTTCAAGGATTATAAGAGGAGAGGGAAAGTGAAAGATTTTTTCTTTATTATTTTTCTAAGAGAGAATTAAGAGTGCTTGTAAAAAGATAAAATGCTTGAAAATAACTTCTAGGGATTTGTTTGAAAAAGATTGTGAGATAAGTTATGTTCTTTTATTTCTAGGTTTTGTGAACTTGTTTTATAAATGATATATGTGTTTTGTTATATCATGATCATAAATTCTGAGTAGTGTTCTTTATCCTTCTCCCTACACTAAAATTTGGTTTTGTGAATAATTAATTTTTGTATACAATTTTAAATGTCAAAAATTTGTGATGATTTGAACTCTGACCCTCATTTACTTCTCGATCTGACTAATTGAAATGTTAAAATGTGTTGAAAAACATATGTTCCGAAAGGACTATGATTTCTACAACATAGTGAGAATCACATTTGATTCAATGGGAAATGATATCATCCCTGGGGTTGAGTGCAAATAAATAGAGAAATATACTTTGTTGGATGCAAAATTTGAGATTTGAAGATAACATATTAAAATCTCTAGTTTTGTTCAGTTGATTGAAAACTAATGCGAGATTGTTAGCCCTCAAATGAGGGAGTAGTGAAAGCTCTGGAGTAACAACCAATATCCTCCCAGCATAACCACAGAATTAGAGACCAAACTCTGGATTAGTGAATATTCTTTATGCACTTGGAAGATGGTATAAGATAAGATTGCTCCTATTTGACACAAAATAATATATATTTTTTATTTCTATATAATATATAAAATTGTATTTATATATATATATATATATANAGATTTTCTAGCGAATTGTCTTCAAAATTCATCTTTGAATGATCTTGTTAATGACAAATCTCTGAGAACACAAATCAGATGTTACCCCAATTCCTTCTCTGATCATTTCATTTCACCTTCATTAATTTTGAGCTATCTCAGAAAGAAGACAACAACTTCCTCATTGGTCTCAATCATCATAAGCTTTTCTTTTTATTAAACCCTTTTCTTTGATAATTTTTTTGACCCTGGATACACCAAAATAATATGTTGTTTTAAATATACATTTTATGCTTATTTTTTGTGATATTGCACTTAAAAAAAAGTTTTTTTCATGTTTTTGTTGCAGGTATATCAATTTTAGACATTCGGAGCAAAAATAGCAAAAAAAACAAAATTTGAAAACAAAATAGCGAATTTCGAGATTTTGGCACCTGAAGCACCACTTTATAGAGAGTGGACTCCTGAAGAGCAAGATTTGGCGCCTGAAGCTCCAAAACCCAGAACAACGCGATCTAAAGCAGGATGGCGCTTGAAGCGCCAGAGACAACTTTTTGCGGAATAAGACGGTTCATGATGAATTTTGCGCGAATTTCGAAAGAGACACTTATTCTAAACACTCCATGAAGTGATTCATTGCATCTAAACACTTCAGAAGGTTCTTTCATGAAGAAATATATCTCTTAGATCAATAGACATGTCTTTTGAATTCAAAAGAATTGACTTTTGGATAGAATTTTGGATGAAATTTTGAATTTTTTTTGAGGGAAATAGTCTCTAATAAAAGAGAGGAAAGTCTAGGGCTTGAAAAGTGTGTGAAGTGGGGAAAAAAAAGTCTTGGGAGAGATTTCAAAGAAGGCAAGAGAGAGAAATTCATGGGCTTGGAGATTTTCTTCAAGAATTATAAGAGGAGAGGGAAAGTGAATGATTTTTTCTTCATTATTTTTCTAAGAGAGAATTGAGAGTGCTTGTAAAGAGATAAAATGCTTGAAAATAACTTATAGGAATTTGCTTGAAAATAACTTCTAGGAATTTGCTTGAAAAAGATTGTGAGATAAGTTATGTTCTTTTATTTCTAGGTTTTGTGAATTTGTTTTACAAATGATATGTGTTTTGTTATATCATTCTCATAAATTTTGAGTAGTCTTCTTTATCCTTCTCCATACACTAAAATTTGGTTTTGTGAATAATTAATTTTTTTATACAATTTTAAATGTCAAAAATTTGTGATGATTTGAACTCTGACTCTCATTTACTTCTCGATCTGACTAATTGAAATGTTAAAATGTGTTGAAAAACATATGTTTCGAAAGGACTATGATTTCTACAACATAGTGAGAATCACATTTGATTCAATGGGAAATGATATTATCCCTGGGGTTTAGTGCAAATAAATAGAGAAATATACTTTGTTGGATGCAAAATTTGAGATTTTAATATAACATATTAAAATCTCCAGTTTGATTCAGTTGATTGAAAACTAATGCGAGATTGTTAGCCCTCAAATGAGGGAGTAGTGGGAGCTCTGGTGTAACAACCAATATCATCCCAGCATAACCACAGAATTAGAGACCAAATTCTGGATTAGTGAATATTCTTTATGCACTTGGAAGATGGTATAAGATAAGATTGCTCCTATTTGACACAAAATAATATATATTTTATTTATATATAATATATAAAATTGTATTTATATATATATATATATATTGTAAAGTGGAAGGATGTTTTCTTAAATTTGAACTCTTCGTCACAAAAAGTTTATTTAATTTTCGTATGTTTAGAAATTAGTTTAATTAACTTAGTCTTTTAATTGTTATTTATTTATCATTCACTCATTTACTCTAGATTCGAATTTCGTACTTCACTTTTGTAATTTAAATTGTAGTTTACATTATAATTATAAGAATTTA
>NEWO01000029.1:246349-269896 GCA_003013225.1 Phalaenopsis aphrodite
CAACAATAATAATAACGGTAGCAGATGCCCAGGTACGCTTTTACAGTTATCAACAGTATTTTACTTTACTGCGTTTACCATTCAAGTACATTTTATTTAAACCGTAATTTTATTATCCTGCATGCAAAACCAAACACTGACATCAAAACTGTGAAACATAAACTACAATTTTCAAACACTTAAACCCTGGAGCCATCGCGACGATAGGAGCTTTAAACCAACTTTGTGGGCAGCAGGACGAGGAGCTTAGAGCGAGCAACAAGATCTTCTTCAACATTATCTCTTCCTAGTATAATAATAACACATAGGGCTTCGAGGTAGCTCGCGTGGCGTAAATCCTCACACTCCCTTTTTAGGCTCTTGTACAACCATGTTGTGCGACATGAGTCCTAACTCGATTTAGGTTCCGAGGTTGTTGTATGGTACGACGTAAACCCTCCTTTCTCTGTGGGCTATTTGCATAATCGGGTATTATGCAAATGTAAGTCCCAAATAATAAAATTGGCAGGATTGAACATTCAAATAACATTATCTCTAAAAATGCAGTCACACAGTAGAATAGTTTGGGAAGTCATTGGGGATTCTCCTCAGATCAGTGACATCCCTTACCTTCTCCTTCCTTTGGACTCCTAAAAATAAGTGTTCCGCATTGAGCCATTTCCACTTGGTTTTCCTCATCCTACCTTGAAAACCTAAACCTTGAATTCTTGAAGACTAGAACCATTGATCATCATCGAGAGTTTTCTCAAGTGACTCCCGTCATTTGGGATGTAATTAACTATAGGGGCTTGCCTCTATAGGGAACTTGGAACCCAGGTAAAATAAACCCTGTTTAATCTTTGTATTAGATAGGGGAATTTTTCGGTCATATATAAAAGGTTCGCAGACTAAATGGATGTCACAAATCTCTTAGTTTGCAGGACTGGGTCTATCGCCAAGGTCTACACTTATCTTTCGGGAAGGTGTAGTATTCGCGGTATCAGGCACGATTATGTAAACTATTGGACGAATGAGATCCATTTGGTCTCATTTTTCAAAAAACTAAAACACACTACTTTCAAAACCCAAACTATATATCTATTATATTAAATTAAATTTCCAAAATTATTTTCATATTTCATATTTTCAAATCTATCAATCTCGAAAAGTTGACCGACACATACCTATATTTTTTACAGTAAAACTCATATCTCCTAAAGAATTGCTCGGATCATACAAGAGAACTTCCCAAGAGTTGCACATTGATCACCATGAAAGCTTAGGAAATGTTAATCAAACAATAAATATCTCCAAATAGTTTACTTAAATAAAGCACTTAATTTTTTATCCCTATATATTGATTAATTCATAAAATTATCAGATACATTAATTTATCTACATCCATGAATTGGAGAGAAAATTTGTACAAGCCCATGTTAACCAAGCTTTAAAAAAACAAAACAAAAAAATAAATAAAAAAAGTCCTCGTCCCCAAGCATGACATCCGGTTCTACTTATTTTGGAAAGAAAAAGAATCAAACTCCACTCAATAATTTCTCACCCTGGTCCCAACCAGTATTTTCCCCTTGCCCAATCTCATCTCTACAGTCCTCCCTCTCACCAACCATCTCGATGCTCTTGATGAAAGAGAAGATAGAAGACATGACAAGCACCCATTAAAGAAAACATCAATGGATATGATAATGTGCGAACGAGCCAAGAACTCACTAGAGAAGGCATCATGGAGACCAGCAATGTGTCAAGAAGCCAAAGGACTCCCGGCTTAAGCTCGTAGAAGAAGGCAAAATTGAGTCCCATGGCATGGAAAGCAGAAAATCACACGTGATCTCAATCATGAAAGTTGTCCCTTTGCATTAATATGTCAAAAAGGTACAAAACATGTACAAGACTACGCATCAAGCATTGACAAAATATAATATATGTTCTACTATAAATGAAAAAAGAGCATGTAGCTCAATTACATTTTTCAGACAAACTCAATATATATGGTTGTATGGGCACAGTGTGTTGCACTATTTCCATATCTAGCTATGTGTTTAAAAATGACTTTCTTGAATTGTATAAGGAATGCAAAATTTGGTACGCCCAGATGTTGGGCTTGCCACGTTCTTCTATGCATAAAATTTCTAAAGTTTATGACATTCACATTATCTCCCCCTATAATTAAGCCTTTGAGCTCGTACATTCATGGTTCGATAATATGTAGGAGAGAAAGATGGCTCGAATCTCAACTTGTGAGTTCTCCCAGTGTTGAAGTTGCATGAGATCTCATCCGAAGAAGGCATTGAGAACACTAACGGCGTGTGAAGGAAAGGAGTTTGTGCTTTAAGGCAATACCGAGAAGATACCGGTGTGAAGGAGAGAAGTTTGTGCTTTACGGCAATACCAATAAGATATGGGATTTGAGTTTCTATAGCACTTTAACTTGTCACTATGACTATTTGGTAGGATTAAGTAAAATCATTTATTCAAACCTGCTTAAAACCTGCTACTAACCAAACTTCCTCTTACCGTCTCTTTATTTCTCTTACTCTTATCCAAGAGTCATAAGAAAAAAAAAAACTAAAAAAAGAGGAAAAAAATGGGAAAAAAAAAAGTATGATCCACCATATCATTTCCGCCTCATCTAGATAAGTCCATTGTCAACACATTGTGCGCACATTATAATGGAAAGCAAGCTGTTTGCCCAAGATTTAAGTTAATGCGAGCATAGTTCCATTGCGACAGAAATTCTTTTGAAAAGAAATACAGGCATCTTCATCAATTTACACTTCATGAACAATAAAGGGCTGTATATTACCAAAAAACCTAAATTCCTACCCGTCCCTTAAGTATTACATGCATTGATGAAAAGTAGAAGGAACCATACCATTCTCATGAAGTAGTGGCATGCCTAAGAGATGTTTAAATGATGTATTAGCACCAGTTACATGGAATTTGGCTTCTATGGATGATACCGGAGTTACACCGAATCATAATAGACAAGTAAATATTCTTACTTGAAGCAAATAAACAGTTAAAACTGACTCACTTGAAAGGAGAAATACAATAACGCTACACAAACAAATATCATAAAGTATAACTCAAGGGTGGTGGGGGCCAATTAAGTGAATTAAACTGACTGACGAGGGTAGCAGCAGCCAGGGGATGCTAGTGGCAGTGAGGACGAGGTGTGAAAATGCAGGGACAGCAAGTAGGTTGTTGTCTGGATGGTGGTAGCGAGGAGTTTGGGTGGATAGCGGTGAAACACCATGAAGTGTTCCCTAACTGGCCTAGGTGGCAGTGGCAGGGTGGGTGGGCTGGAACAGTTGGGAAGGAGGTATGGTTTGGGCAGCAGTAATGCTGGAAGGGAGGACAAGGCGACTAGCAGACTAAAGACTGCAAAACAAAAGGCAATCTAAGTGTTGTTGCAGGTGGCTGCAGCAATATACAATGACAGGGAGCGACATGGGAGAATGTGGAAGAGAATAGGAGGAAGAGTCGCCAAATCGGAAAAGAGATACAACTGGAGCACCACCCAATTCCTCGTAGGAAAAAACAAACCTTAGCGGTTGTCCTGACAAAAATCTGAAATCTGGAATTAATCAAAAACTAACCCTAAGCAAGCAAAACAGCATCTATATACTTGCTAGGAGATAAATAAGAGAGGTGCAACTTCCCCTTTGGACGGTAAATAGACACACGAAAGAGTGGGGTGCGCAATATCTCCCGCTCATAAGAAGATCGGCCGGTCCAGTAGGGGACTGGAACGGGAGTTATCCCGCTAGCCGGTTCAACATTCTTCAAAACCCTGCATCCCACCTCGAAAGCCCCGCGATTGTCTCCTCGGGTTGGGGGAGTTTTGACTTAATTTGTCAAAGCTTATAGTTCTTCGTCTGTAATCCTAAAAGCACTTGGATCCCACTAGCAACTGCCCCGTCCTCCAAGGCATCTGAGGGTCATTCCCAAATCACGAGCAAACAGCACATCGGTCCCGTCTTTTGGGAGCCTGCAATTTAATTGAACTAAGTTTGTGTGTCTCGCCTCTATTGTTGAATACTCCCAAAGTAATGCATGGTCGACTTAACCAAATCTGAAGTGGATGTAACCTGAACTGACACCATATGGTGGTAGAGTAGGTTTTAAGGTATCGACAGTGATATCTTGAAATGTCGTATGTCGTGCATGTTTCGTGTATGGAGCTGGTGTCTCAGTCTTATCATTCCCAGTTGTCACCAAAAAGGATCCCACTGATATTGCTCTGTTGAAGAAGGAATATTTGCTTCCCATGCTTGCTGAAGGAATGTGTTTTTGAATTTGTTGTGTCAAGTCTTCAGTTAAATTGTCACCGTCACCCCAACCAAATGTGGCAGACATCCATGGGGACCACGTCACACCACACTTGATCCTGCTGCTAGCTTCTAATTGAAAACTCCACTAAGCACATTCGATCAATGTTGACCTAGTTGGGAGTGTCGTTGAGTCCTGAGAACCAACTTCTCCACCATCTGTGTAAATGTCATGTTCTTGCTATTCCCTCCATCGATGATGAGACTACATATGTTTTCATTTACCATACAGCACATGTAGAATATGTTGTGGCAAAGCCACTACGGATCCCTTATCTCCTAAGTCTGTAGGGCCTATCGAACCACGAATGCCTCTCATTCATCCAGTGGCAGATGATACACCTCACTAGATTCCTCAGCATTTTCCTCGTCTCTAATTTCCTCCACAGCGCCCTACACAGCAAAGAATACAACTCGACTCGTCAGGCAGCTGGAGACAATGTGCCCAAATCTGTGACATCTAAAGCACTTTCTGCTAGGGACTGTAGTAGGCATGCTACTCTTCTCAGACTTCTTCTCATTGGGAATGACTCTATCCTTATCCAAACAAAATTTCTCCGCTCCCTGAGGTAAGCTCCTGTTGGTATCTCCAATTGCATATGGTTTTTAACTGTTGGTGGTGGTCTGCTCTGTTTCTGGTGTCTTTCTACTTTGAGTTATAAGGCATGGACACCCTCAAGAGACTAATAATTGCAGTTGTATCACATTGCTAATAACAGGCTTCAGGCCCCCGTTGTATTGGGCTACAGAGCGATCCTTTGACTCGTTTAGCTCGCATTTCATCTGGAAGTGATCAAACTGAGTCATGAAATCTTCCACTGAAAAGTCCCATTGTTGCAGGTTGTGGAACCTCATAAACATGTTCTAGTGGTAATGAGATGGAAAGTAATTATTTTGCATTGCTTTCTTCATCTTCTCCCACTTAATAATCTTATTGTTGTCATTTCTTTTCCTCCGTTGTTGTAGGTTCTCCAACCACAAAGAGGTGCACTTTTTCAACTTGATAGCAGTAAATTTTACCAATTTATCCTCTGGCACAATTTTATACTCGAAGATTTATTCACCAAATGTAGTTAATCAATAAATTAATTTGGATCCATAACTCCCTCAAAACTCTTATATATTCACCTTGATTTTGTAGTCTTTGTGTCCTCCAACTAATGTCTCCTATCTAGGCCTCCTCTACAATGGATTCTAAAACGTCGTGATCTTTCATCTTCATCACTGAAATCCTCCCATTGAAAGGGTTGAAATTTTTGTCCATCTCCTCTTTGGTTTTCCCTGTTACCATTGAGGGTAAGTCCCTCCCAGGTGTCATCCCCAATGTTCGTCAATTTCACTAAATTCGGCATATCTCTCGTTGTATCTCTTTCCGAGTAGGCTCGAGCATGCATCTCATTGTTAGCATGCTAGGGTTTGGAGTATGTGGTGAACGAGAGCGAAAAAAAAAAGATTTAGGTTGGCTGATTTTAAAAATCAACAAGGTAAATATTGAGTTAGGTCAAAGTTTTAGCTATGGTTTGGGAGTAGGAAAAAAAAATTTTCGTGAAGGGATAAGGCAGATGCAAGGAAAACATGGGATAGGAGCAGGGTTAGGCAACTCTGATACCAAATAATACCGGAGTAAACACAAACCATAATAGAAAAACAAATATTACTATTTGAAGCAAATAAATGATTACAACCAACGCACTTTAAAGGAGGAAAACAATAACAGGACACAAACAAACACCACTAAAGTGCATCCCAAGTGTGACGGTGGTAGGCTAAGTGGATCGAAATGACTGGCGAGGGTGACGACAACAAGGGGATGCTACTGACAGTGAGAGGGTGCAAAAATGCAGGGAAAATAAGTAGGTTGTTCTGTTATATGGTGGCAACGAGGAGTTGAATTAGGTGTTCCCTGGCTGTCCTAGGTGGCAGCAGCATGGTGGGTGAGCTAGAACAACGGGAATGAGGTGTGTTTTGGGCTGCAACAATGATGGAAGGGAGAGATGGCTGCTAGATTGAAGGCTGCAGAAAACAATAATTTGAGTGTTGTTGAGGGCGGCTGCAGTGACATACAATGGCAGGGAGCAATGTGGGAGGATGCAAAAGGAAATAAGAGGAAGATAATCACAACCTCGTAAGAGAGATGCAACCGGAGCACCCTCAATCCCTCGGATATAGCCCTCGAAGGGGAAAACGGACACAGGTGACTGTCCTGATAGAAATATGGAACTAATCAAAAGATAAGCCGAAGCAAGCAAAACAACAATTATATACTAGCTAGGAGATAAAATAGGAAGAGGTAGCTTCCCTGTGTGTGGCTCTCATTTTTTTCGTCTTTCTCTCAAGAAGTGGTGCAATGTGAGAAGCTATGGCGCATTGAGGTGGTGGTCGGCCATCACCCCCTCACTCCAAGGAGAGGAATTGGGTGGCGGTTCAAGGGATGATGGTGGCGGCTTTGGTAAGTGTGGAGGCAGTGAGCTGAAATCAAGAATGTTCGGGTGCTGGTTTGGAGACTTCACGCGCCTTAGAAGCGGCATTGGGCAAGGAAGGTAGATCTTCAAAAGAAGATGAGACTTCCTAGGAAATCGATGAAGAGTTCTTGATCGAGGCTAAAGAATGGAAAACTAAAGTTGCATTGTTGGATCCCAAGTAGTCTTGCAACATTATCTCAAAGATTTGTGCCAGGGTGTGTGAGACGCTTAGCAACCATACAGACAATGACGTCACAGTGGCACAAATCAACAAGAACCTGGATCTTGTGGAACAATTTAATTCGCATGATGGTCAAGAACCGCAATCGGGGGCGAGGAGGAGATGCACGCTCAGCATTACTCCTGATCCCCTCCGCGGCAACGTGGAAGAAGCAAGTCCCGGTCACCACCTAAGGAGGCTAATGGAGTTAAGGATAAAACAAGAGATCCTTGCTGAATGAAGTTCAAGATATGCCTAATGACAAGATTAATCATCTTGTTCAAATCAAAGCTGAGATTTTAGATGGTCATCTGAATAATTTGGTTATATAAGATAGTACTCCAGATGCCCCTTACGCAAAGATTGCAAATAAGGGGAAATTTATGAATGATGAAATACTTGAGTTTTTTCCTGCAAGTGTGGAAAATCTAGACACTCAAATGCTAGAGGCATCTATTGACGAACACCGCCTAGCAGATGTTAGTGATAATGCCCCCAAACAACTCTCTTTCGAGTAGCCTATAGTTCATTGCTGAACTACAAAATGTCATTGCTCGTGCCCCTTCAAAGGTATAGAATTCTTCGAAAAGCAATAATTTCAAGGCCTCACAACCCACCATTGCAACATCAATTCCTAGCAGCGAAGAGCAAATGAAAATCTTCCTCCTGTCAATCTAAACCCACTCTTTGGCAAAGAAAAGGCTTGGTCAAGACCGGCCCATGTTCAAGTCACAGTGATAGCAAATCCAAGATTATAAAGATTATGGGGGGTTGTTAATCTCAACATAGAGAAAGTCCACAACAATATTAAGACGCTTGACACGACCATTGTGGTCTCGATAGGTATCTCCCATATTCTATCCTTAACGTGGAACTTAGTGGACAAGGGGCACAGATCGGTTTTTTCAAACTTGCTACTGTTACTGATGATTGTTTTATTTGAAAATTTGAAAATGTCGAAGCAAAAGAATGTTTTCTTGGTTGGAGGACCGTGGTTTTTTGCAGGTACTATTATTAGTTTGGATGTGGGGAAACTAAATTTTGCCCCAAATTCCCTTCATGGAATCTCGACCTTGATTTTGATTTGCTTACCTCTGCTACCCACTATTTATTGAGATTCTACCGACATCCTTCATATTGCAGAAATGGTGAGGCAACCACTGTGGATTGATGCTCAAACCGATTCATGGGTACATAACAATTACGCCTGAGTCTGCGTTCGTGTTTATTTGTATAAAAAAAATTGACTTCGGGTAAACTTGGATCAATCATCACGAAGGTAAGTTTTTTGAACGTTTTGAGTAACAAGGGTTATCCCATCTTTGCTTCAATTGTGGGAAAGTTGGCAACAAGATCTCTCTTCACAAGGAAGCTCTCACTTCAGCAAGCTTAATGAAGTACAATGTGATGAGTGATACTAGAGATAAGCACACTTCTTCAACCATTGCTGATTCACTGAGTACTGAAGATGCTTCTCAAGGGTGAACTTAGGTCCCGTTTCTACTGTGATGAAGGGAACAACGTCAAGGTTGATGGGCCAGCCACAGTGGGCACAAAAGGCAAGCAGAACTTGCCGACAGAAGCCACTATTCGTCAATAGCAATTGGAAAATACTGTGCAGGATGATAACTCAAATTTAGACCCAAAAAATGTTGAATTGGGTGATGTTGGGCCATGGACCCTTGTGGTGAGAAACACAAAGAAGCCTTCGAAAAACCAAGCCACAGGAGCTTTGGGGAGGCAACAAAAACTCTTTAACAATAAGGAAGAATCGGTCACCAACAAGAAAGCTACTAGAGTACACCGCACATTGGAAGTCAAACCGCATAAAATGTTTAATTGCACCTTTACAATGGAAACTGAAACTACTGGTAATCCCCCACAAGTTTTTTTTTTTGCAATTTCACGTTGGTATAGCGGAATCTCCACTAGTTCGTCCTTGTCAACAGAGGCATTTGGGGAAGGCACCAAAAGAAAGGGTCTCTAGGGGCCATTTTTAAAAAAAGCTACTCCCACTGGGTTCTTTGGAGAGGTAGTGAAATAAAAGAAGGCATCAAGCCAATATCAGATGGCGGGTCAAGCTATGAACTACGGAGATGCGTCCCCTTCGTTTAACCATAAGCGCGCCACGGGTCACAGCTCGCTTTTCATTAAGTTGGTGGAAACAAGAGTTGAGACCTTTCACCGCAAAGAGAGATAAATTGGTCAGTATCAAGTGGGACAATGAATTCAACTCTCAACGAGCAAATCAGGGAGGATCCACGTTTTGTGGTAGAGGGACCTTTTATCCTTTGTTGTTAACACTAAGCATGCCCAATGTATTTTGGGTAGTGCCAAGCTTCCAAATAACTAAGAATGGACCATTTACACGATTTATGCTAGCTTTGATAGTCATGTTCGCGCCGACTTATAAAGTACTCTCAACCATTATTGGTGGAGACTTCAATTTCATCACAAGACAGAAGAATAAGAAAGGGGGGAGCCTTTTACTTTCACTAAAGGTGCGCAAGCCATTCTGGACTTTATGGCCATGAATGACCTTCATTATCATGGCTTTTTTGGGTCAGAGGTCTTGGATCAATAACAAGGAGGTCTTGGATCAATAACAAGGATGGTGCAAGTAAGATTTAGGTCTGGCATGATAGTATTCTTCTTAATTCTGGCATGCTCCAGCGCATTCCTCTAGCTACCACCAAGCATCTTCTTCGTATCGCTTCGAACCAATGTTTGACGGCGTTGGATTTGGCGCGACTGAGATTTAAAACACCAAAGCTCCTCCAATTTGAATACTTATGGCTTTCCTACCACACGACTTTGCCTATTGTCAGGCATATTGGGCTAAGAAAGATTATGAGTCTTGTTCAAACACCTTAGAAGGAAGTGTACCATAACTTTTAAAGGTTAACATTGTTGGAGCAAGAACAAAGTGACAAGAACTCTATCCTCGAATTTGAGCTCCTCAAGCTTCAGGAATTGCATTGGTCTGTCGTGGGCCTGCCCTTGCCCACGGACTTCAAGTTATTTTGGCCCTCATTGTGTCTTGGTGGCGGCAATGAGCCAAGGTAGATGGCTCAACAAAGGGAGAATCCAACACTAATTTTTTTCATATTGTTGCCACTTACTGCTATAAAAGCAAAAAGATTAATCGTCTCAAGCTTCCTAATGGCAACCATACTGAAGACTAGATGATATTCTTAACTCCTTGGAGTTTTTTTCAAACAACGTGGCATGGGGCTACTATCAGTTCCAATGATTAGTCGAATTTCACGCATGTCAGGCACTCTTTTGCGGGATTCTCACGTAGGTTGGCGAAGGGTGTTACCAATGAGGAGGTATGGGATACTATTAAGGACATGGGTCTGAATCGTGCTCCCGGTATTCATGGTATTACCACCTCCTTTTATAAACATTTTTGGCTCATTATCCATGTGGAAGTTCTTAATGTTATTCACAGGTTTTTTTCACAACTGGGTATATGCCTTCGGCTTGGAAGGAATCTTTACTTGTGCTAATTCCAAAGAAAGATCCCGCTGAATCCCCAAATATATTCAGGCTTATCAGCCTTTGTAACACCATTTAAAAAGTAGCGGCCAAAGTTCTTGTGAATCGACTTCAAGGCACTCTACCGGCATTGATTTCTGAAGAGCAAAGAGTTATTGTTCCCCACTGTTCTATCTTTACCCATTGTCTCGTCACCCAAGAGATTAACAAATTTAAACACTCGTAAGACAAAATCGGGCTAAGGCGATTAAGATCAACATGGAGCAAGCTAATGATAAAATGAGTTGGACGACGCTCAAATGGGTACTTGAAGCTTGGGGATGCCCAAAATCTTTACAAAATGGATTCTTAGGTGTGTGGAACACCCAAATGTCACTCTCTTAATTAATGTTAAGCTTTCACCTTGAATCAATGCAATTGCGGCTTCCAGCAAAGCTGCTCCCTCTCTCCATATTTGTTAATCATATGCTCTGAATTACTTTTTATGCCTCTTTCGCAAAGTTCTCGGCATATTGGCATATGCCTTGCTCCTGATTCTCCTCTGCTTTCCCATCTGCTATATGCAAATGATATTATTTTATTCTCTGAAGTCGATGTTTCGAAAAACAAGCAACACTTGAAGGTCTTAAATGATTATTGTGAGTGGACAGAATAGAAAACAAACTCTTCCGAATCAATGATTATTTTTAACAAGGCAGTGCATAATTGGAAGAAAAGATGCATCGCAAAGCTCCTACATTTTACTAAGGTAGAAGAGATTGAGTATCTTAGTGTCAAGCTTGCGCTAAGGAAACTTTATAAGTCTGATTTCACGAGCATTATTCAAAATGCGGTTGCTTTACTCAACACATGGGGAACACAACACCTCACTTTAGCAGGTTCGACAAGTCTAATCAATTCTGCTCTTTTGGCAATGCCTACATATCTCGTTACGCATACTAATGTGCCCATCGGTGTCCTCCATGAGATTGAGAAAAGAGGTAAAAAATGTGACATCCACTATGTTGCTTGGCACACTTTATGCAAATTGAAAAAGCATGGTGGGTTGGGCTTCCATGATTTCAAACTTTGGAAAGGGCCTTTGTGAGCCAGGCTGACTTGGATGTTTTTGCATAACGAAGAATCCCTCCTCCACAAGTGCTTAAAAGCCTGCTATGGCACAAATATCTGGAACCGCAACCATGCTCGTAGCACATCCACTTCATGGCATTTGCTATGCAATGGGGCCAAATCTCCAAAGAAAATTACCATGTGGAAAATTATTGGTGGTCAGAATAGTAAGGCAGTGGAACATGTGTGGATCTGCAATTGTGCAGTTTCCCGATAGTCTTATCTAGCTGATATCATCGGTCTAGAAGGAAAAAAAAGGTTTCTCATTTTATCAATAATGGAGTTTCGAACGTGCAGGGGGGTGATATGGTCAACAGAATTTCACAGGATAAAACTCACCAGAATTTTAGTGAAGACACCATTGAGCAAACTCCTGCGCACTCGGGGCAGACCATTACCAGTCTCATGCATAGTGACAACTTCCCCCCTGCTGGAACCAATTTTAAATGGCCCGGTCGACTACATTTGCATCCTAGAGAAAATTTTTTTTTTTTTTTGTGGAGAATGATGCATGATGCTATCGCTACTCAAGCCTAGCTTGCTAGGAGGGGGCACTCAGAAGCAACGGAATGCCCTTGAGGCTGCCTGACTATTGAAGCCAGAGACCATATTTCTACTAACTGCCTTTGTCATTGCAGGGTAAAAGATATTATGCATCGATGGGGTGTCTCCATCCCCTCTTTTAGTTGTTTCAAGGAGGCAGCTAGGGAGCTTAGTAAAAATACAACAAGTAATTTTGCCCAAGCTCGATGTTATTACTACAAGGCACGTCATAGCAAAGTTCACAATTGGTCTTTTGGCCTATGATTATTGAGTAATCTATTCTCTAGGCACTCACGTTAATGTAGCCTTTGTCATTTCAGAAGAAATGGGATGCTAGCAACCCTTCGGAGTTTCTTTTTTTCTATTTTGGCATCCTCCCCATACTGGCTGGCTTAAAACTAAAGTAGATGGAGCTACACTGCTTTCGAGGACAGTCGAGACCGGCGATGTTATTCATGACGAAATGAGAAAGGGTTTTGTTGCGGCTAAGGGTGTAAACGAGCCGAATACGAGTGAGCTCAGGCTCAGCTCGTGTTCGGCTCCTTTACGTTTCGAGCTCAAAAAATGTGTTCGTGTTTGGCTCGTTTGCTTACCAAGTCGAACACGAGCCGTTCGCGAACAAAGAGACGTTTTGGCAACCCTAATCAGGTAGCTATAAGATGTTAAGGGTTGGGGTAGATTTAAAAATTATTTATACGAGCCGAACATGAACGAACAAATTTTTGTTCATGTTGTTCGTGTTTGGCTTGTTAACTTAGCAAACGAACCAAACACGAGCTTCTTAGCGAGCCAAACACGAGTTGTTCGCGAACAACGAGCCGTTCTGACAGCCCTAGCTACGACGGGACAGAATTTATTGTATTCGCATAGTGGCCAAGTGGAACTTGAAGCTATCTGATCGTTTCACAATATTTGCATCCCTTGGATGTTCGAGGCTAATATCATTATCATTGAAAGTGATAATGTCAACATTATGAACTTTTTGAGATCCACCTTGAAGAAGGATACTTGGCAACACCATGAAGATCCGGATCTAGCTTTTCTTTTGAACTTTAAACAAGTCTTGTTTTTTTCATATTTCTCAGAATTGTAATAGGGCCGCTCTTTTTTTTTTTGCTAAGTGTGCCCTTGATCGGTCTTTTGTTTTGATGTACATAGATGATGATAGGGCTCTCTAATATACTTGTAGAAAACATATCTCACTTTTGCACATCATAGGTGCATCTTGCATATTTTTTTGTAACTTTTGATTGATTAGTGCAAAATGCAATATTTCAAAAAAGGGCAGCAACGAGAAAAGGAAGGGCGAAGGGCGGCAAATAGGCACACGGAGGGGGGGAGTCGCGGTATCTCCTGCTCATAAGAAGACCAACCAGTCCAGCAAGGGGCTAGACCAGAAGCTATCCAGGCCGATTTAGCCGGCCATCCCGCCAACCGGTTCATCTGGTCGGCCAAGACCCCACGTCCCGCCTCCCGCTTACAAAGCCCAACGCCAATGGAACTTACCAAATCTGAGGGGTAAGATGAAGGATTTCATGGTCTTCTATCCAGGGAAGATTAATTTTCTCTCTATTTGGTTAGTTATATTATATTAATATGGGTAATAAAAGCCTTTTAAGGCCTTGCCAGTAATGTGACTTCATTCATCATTGTCAGTACAAAGGTAGGCAACAAAACCACTAGATAGCAAGCGCACAGCTTTAAGCAAGGGTGCAATTGGCTTTATTGATGTGTGACTAAAGGAGAACTAATGTAAGAAGATTTGAAATTTAGTTGGAGACCCTTCTAAAGATTTATATTTGGGTTTTGTTACTCTTGATATTATCATTCTTTGAGACAACGAAATTGGTAGTGAATGCAGGAAGCATTTTAGTTAATCAACTCAAACAAATGGTCATACTGACTCGTTTGGGGTAGATAACCATAACTTAAGGTTTATCATGTTTTAATAGCATCGAGTGGACTGACTTGTTTGAATGCACGGCAAGAAATAAGTACATGCATTGGTTCATCTTGATGACTATTTCTTGTAAGTTCTGGGTTACAAACAAATGATGATCTCTAGTTTACATTTAGCAACTGAAGATTATGAAACGCAAAAACTTCAAACTATCTTTCGTGTTTGTGTCAGACACATAATGGAATACGCCTCAGGCATGACCAAATATGCTTAAAACTTTTTCTGGAGATATTTCATCTCCAAATGAAGGCTGTATACAAACCAAACATATACAACACAAAGGAAGAGGTGCAGCTCACAAAAAGGATACATTTTTATTTCTTACATTCAGCACTATGGTTCAAAATTTCTTTGATCTTCTCATTCATTTGTGCCAAACATTCACAGAAGTAGCCAAACAACGTAACTTCTCGCTATTGTTGCAACCCCTCGCAAGTTTTCACTCAGCAGTTTTGCTTTCGCAGCACTATGCCTTTCCCACTCGCACAATTCTTGCTCTCAATCATTAAATACTATTCCATGTTAGCAAATCACAACTACAACTGTTTATTATGATTGCAACTAAATAGTTAAAGTAATGGTCATAAAAGAAAAAAAAATAAGAAAACACAAATAATTTTGCTTCCAACCAAAAAGGTTCAGTTAAACTAAATAAATTGCACTTACATTACTCTAAATTCTCACAATTTACCATTTAGGTTAACTGCAACCAAACAAGCCCTTAAGATATTTTACAAAAGACTGACAAGCCTCATTGTGAGTGAAAAAGAGAACAGCCCAACTAGTTTAAAAAAATCAATTCATAGCATTTTTAAGAGGCTAAGAAAATCTTGTTAAATAGCAGAATTTCCTTTCTGTTGATAATTTTATAATACAAATACTGCAAAGAAGAATAAACCACCTTAAGCGCTTTAAGGCATAATTTGAGGCTGCCTTAAGAAAGGGGAAAAGGTAAGCAATTCATTTCTGGGCATCTTGTAACAAAAAGTATGCAAGTAAGATATGTCATGTGAAGACAAATACCTTTGCTGAGCGAAATACAGTTCCAGAAGTTGGTTGAAGTTCCCCAGCTATTAGTTTTAGTATAGTCGACTTGCCGATGCCATTTGGGCCAACCACTAAATCCAATTTAAATGTCTCAATGAGGCAGCAACAAAACTTATGTGTAGAAAAAGTAGTAACAATAAAGATACATAATCAAGTTAATAAAGCACAAGCAAGCAGTAATGTCCAGCTAATGTAAAGACTCGACCAAGTAGCAGGATCTTCCAAACATGACGAGGTGAAGCATGATTGTACCAAGTAGTAAAAAGCCACGATTCCAATAAATCACAGAAAAATACTTCTTACACATTGTATATATTATAACAAAAAATGACCTGAAAATGATGACATCAGTTCATAGAATATCACAAAATAAATAAATAAAATAAAATAAAGTCAAAAGAGCCTTACTGCATATGGTGAAAAAATTTATGGCATTTAAGGAAAATGCATAAAAAGCAATTAAAGAGAAAATAGATTATATCTATTCCATCTTATCTCTTGTCTAAACAGAGAATAACAAAATGGTGAATGAGGAAAAAAATAAACCTTACTTGCTATGCGGCTGTCCAGGTCTATACCAAAATTCAAATTCTTGAACAAAGTAGGACCCCCTGGATAACCAAATGACGCATCACTGCAGCCACATAAATACAAAAAAATCTTTTACATGTATATGCTAACAATTGACAGCATAAGACTAGATTTTGTAGATGAAACATATACTACGAAATTGAAAAAATTACTTGAAAAAGAAAATGACAAACTGGACACGCTTTTAATTCATTTATTTATAGAGCACGAAGCAACGTATAAGCATCCTCCACGTGTCCTTTCTGGCCTTCTCTATAATTTAAGTATCAACGTGACCCAACTTAAATATTTCATTCTGCATTAAATCTTACCCGAGTCAGTCAAAAAGTCAATCATAGTAATTGAACTAATCTCATTATCAGTACCTTCTGGTAAACTTTTATTAAGTATAGGTCCAGATTCATGAGCATGATCTTATTCAAGTGCAAATTTACATTCAATAAAATGAGACGTAGAATTATAATTTAATTGTGATCATCAAAATCACATTCACAAACTGCAGTTTATTTGATAAGATCAAATTTATACATTCATGATTCTGATATACCGGTCCTCTGTGGATTGGTCTGGCCCTGGCCAGCCCAACCAAACCAGCAGGCAGCCAGACCTCGTGTGGGACCAGTGAAGCTGCTAATTAGGTATGCGAGGAGAGGAGAGTAAAGGAGGTTTTGGGGAAAAAGTTTGAATGAATCTTAAAGAATATTTATTAGGCTGATAAGCTAGGATTTGTTTTATGTTACGTTCTCCTGCAGTTTTTTTTTCCTTAGGAGTCTTACTCCTGGAGGGGTCTAGGTTTATGAAGAGGCAATCTACCTCTCGAACTGTAGATCAACCTTGTCTCTAGTTTTTTGCTTCAAGATCGGTAAAATTAGTCATAATTTAGGTTTTCACACTTATTTCATGTCATTTGTTCGATGATGTTGGTTTTGGTGCATATCAAATTGGTATCAGAGCACGATCTTGGAGAGAAGAGAGCAAGGAAAGTTGATGCTTTGGAATAGAGATTGAAAGGAGAAATAAGGTAACTGAAATCCGAGATAAAGGAAAGATTCTCAACCATAGAAGTAAAGTTTTCTTCCATGGAAAAGCGATTTAAGGGTGGATTTGAGGGCGTGTAGGAGATGTTGAGGAAACTTATCGAGATGCAATCCGAAAACCCGTTGGTAGCTCCATTTGCAAACCCTAACCAAGGGTTGACTGAAGAATCCTTGGCAAAATTAAAAAGAAAAGAAATCGAACGAGATGAACATGAGGAGGAAAGCATCTACCATCAAGAAACTCCTCTCAGGACCTAAGAGGGGGAGGATTAGAGAGTTCAGGCGGAAATGGTTGGGCCGAAACATGGAGGAGGGGTTATGCAACGAATTTGGAGGAGCACAAAAAAGTAATGAGAGAAACTGGAATGGGTGGCTATGATTGAAAGAGGGAGTTTCACCCTAGCTACATGGGGGCAAACACCGGAGGGAGAAGAAGTTAGAGTGTTGATTCTAAGGGTTAGAAAATTAACGATTTTAATCTTCGAGAGAGGGGACTACACGGTTGATGAGCTACATATAGAAGAAAAGCTCATGACAACATGATTATGTTTGTAGGGGAAAGCCCCAGCATGGTTCTAATGGAAGGAGGTGAAATACCCGATCTATTCATTTAAGGAATTAAGGGATTGTTTGTTGGAATGTTTTCAAGTCATTTGAGAAGAAGACCTACACGATCAATTCAATTTCTTGACTCAAGAGAGAACTGTCGTGAAATATAGAGAGAGATTTGAGCTATTGACGAGATGGTTGGGGGAATTTTTTGAAGCAGGATTAGAGTGAAACTTCATGAAGGGCCTAAAGCCCAACATACGGCGGCACTCCAACCATTGAGTTTGTAAGGATTGAGAGAGACAATCGAGGTTGCCCATATGAAGGAAGGAATTAAACAGAAGAAGACCAACAAAACCGGCGCCATTGGAAAATTCCACAAAAGTAATGTGTGGTTATTTCAAAAAAATAGGTACCAAAGGAGAGAAATGTCGGGGCTTGGGGTCAATTTTAAGCGCCTCACAAAGGTAGAAGTGCATGACAAGAGAGCAAAGGGATTACGTTTCGTATGTGATGAAAAGTATGCCTCAGGTTCCATTTTAAGCGCCCAATAAGTGCACGCTCCAAACTTTTTTAGTTTGAGAGGAGGTAGATAGTGAGGAGTCCGCTGAAGAAATGGTGGAAGAAGATGAGCACTTACACTTGCATGAAGCAGAGGAGTACCTCAACTCAGTGGTGGGATTTACTTCAAATCACACCATGAAGTTGAGGGGACATATCGGAGTGCAACAGAAAGTGGTGTTGATGTGTAGTGGGGTCACTCACAATTTCATCTCAAACCGGGTTGTGGACCTGCTGGGGTTAAAACTGGTAGATATGGGAAGCTTTGGCGTCTTGATGGAGCAAGAAACGTGGAGAAAATTGGGGAATTTGCAGGGAATTAGTGTTGAAACTACAGGGCCAACATGTGGTGGATGAATTCCTTTCCTTGGACTTGGGAAGCACTGATTTGATTCTGTGAATGAAGTGACTACAGGCGAACTGAAAATCTCTAACTATGGAGATTCGGATGGAGGGGAAAAAGGTAGTGTTGAGAGAACAAACTAGTTTATACAGAACCATGGTTACACTCAAAACAATTGCTAATATGATATGGGAAGCAATGTGGTGCTATTTGATGGAGCTGCAAAGTATAGAGGAGACCCGAGTCACTAGCGTCCCCAGAGTGTGTTCAACCGCCTAGCGTGCTACTTGTACAGAGGGAGCACCATGTCATTACATTAAAAGGAGTTTCTCCTATCAGTGTCAGGCCATACTGATATAGGTTGATTCGAGAGAAGCTCAAAGCAGAGATTATCGGGCCCAGTGTGAGCCCCATTCCAGTCCAAATTAATTGGTGAAGAAAAAGGATAGTAGCTGGACATTTTTTTGTATAGTGTGGGGCATTGAACTAGAAAAATCTATTGCACAAGTTCCTTATTTTGGTGATTGATGAGACGTCGGATGAACCTTATGGAGTCATCATCTTCTCGAAATTATTCTAAAGTCAAGATACCAAATAATCAGGATGAATCCAGCTGATTTGCACAAGACGGCATTCAGGACTCATGAAAGACATTACGAGTTTTTGGTGATATCATTCAGCATCACCAATGCTCCCGTCACATTTCAATCTCTTATGACTAAGATTTTTCAACCTTACCTCAGTAAGTTCGTCCAATTATTTTTTTTAATAACATTCTGATCAACAATCTGACGTTGGGGCTTATTGTGGATGTAGGACTGTAGTTAGTGTAGCTCCTAAAGTAATCGCGTCCCCTTCTTCCCTTTATAGCTTCCTACGTTCTCCTTTTCACTCCTTTCGATAAGAGTCTCCTCCCTATTCATTGCCTACCTTAACACCTTGCACTTCGATCCTAATTTCAATTTCCTTCCTTTTCCATCACCCCTCCTTTATTTCTTGTTTAATCTATCTACTAACCCCACTTCTTTATACATGTTTGTTGAGGGGATGACAGTTTTGATGAATGTTGATTCCAGTAGCTGCCTTTGAGGCGTTCTTCACCTATGGGGGCTGCATCTGACGACGAGAATGTGCTTCGGCTGTAAATCGTCTGAAGTGGTGACCGTCTCCAAGGGTCCATTGGTGCTTCGACTGTAGCTCGACCTCGACAAAAGAGTTATCCTTCTGCAACCCCTCCGACCTCATTTCCAGCAGTCACAAACCACCTTCTGGTTACAGTCTAGGCCATGTCATCCCCCCTTTCGGCTACTGTCTAATCCAAGTCATCCCTCTTCCTACTACCGTCCAAACTACCTCCTGCTACTGCCCAGCCTCCGACACATGTTCCAGTTGTTGTCCAACCCATCAAGGACGCCACTTCCTCCTATCGTCCAGCCTAAAACCCCTCCCCTACGGTCGTCAGCCATTTTTGCATCCCTCTTCCCGCAATCGTGCCCTTTCCTAAAGCTATCTGCCACCATTGATGCCTCTTTCAGCAGCCGCAGTCATCTCCTAGCGGCAGCCTTTTCCTCCTGCCACCTCCCCTCAGCAGCAGTCATCTTCCATCAGCAGCCAACCAACTGTACAACAGTCTCCATTCCCATTGTCCCCCGTGGATATCTCTTATTGTTTATGTTGCTCTTATTTGGTTGTCAATACTTCCTACTTTTCAAGCATCATGTCTGTAATCTTTTTAGAATTTAGAAATAATACTTTCGTTTCTATTTGTAGTTTGGGTTACCTTCGGTATCATTTGGTATCAGAGTTAGTTTAACCCTAGTCTTATCCTAGGGTTTTCTAACATCCACTCCGACCCAAGCTATCCTACCAACATTTTTGGCCCTTTAAAAAAAAAAACTTCGACGGATGAAGTCGAATCTACCCCAAACCCGAAAGATTGACATGGAAGCTTATCTTGAATGTGATACTATAGCTACGGTAGTACCACGGACGTTACTGTAGTTGTTACAGTTATAGCTTCTCTTTTCCTTTTTAGCTTCATCCTCTCTCCTTTTCACTCCCTTCCATAAAGAGTCTCCTAACTATTCATTGCCCACCTTATCTATCACCTCCTCTTCTATCCTAATTTTGAATTCCTTCATTTCCGATCACCCCATCTTTATTTCTTGTCTAATCTATCTACTATCCCCCCTCTTATTTATACATGTTGTTTGCTAAGAGGAAGACAGTTTTGATGATTGTTGATTTCAGTTGCTCCCTTTGAGATATTCTTCTCTCTGATGCCTGTACCAGATGACGAGAAGTTGTTTCATTGTTAACTCGTCTAAAATGGTGACTTTCGACAAAGGTTCGAGTGGTGTTCCGGTTGTAGCTTGACCCCGACGAGACATTTATCCTTCTGCGGTCCTTTCAGCCCAGTTTCTAGCAATCGTAAACCACCATTCGGTTGTTGTCCAAATCATGTTATCCCACTTTCGCCTGCTGTCCAACCCACGTCATCCGTCTTCGGGGTGTTCACCAGACTACATCCTGCTCTTGCCCAACCAGTGACACATGTTTCAAGTGGTGTCCAACCCTTCAAGGCCACCACTTCCTGCTGTCGTCCAACCTACAGCCCTCTTCCAGCAACCACACCCCCTCCCCTACCGCTAGCCACCTTCCAGCCCTCTTCTAGTAACTGCTCTATAGTTGCAAGCCACCATCCAAGCCTCTTCCAACAACCGCATTCATCTCCCAGCGGCAACCCTTCCTGCCACGTCAGTTCAGCTGCAACCATCTACCATTAGCTTCCAACCAACCGTTCAACAGCTTCCGTCATCGCTGTCATCCGCGGATAACATTTATCGTTTATGTTGTTTGTGCTTAATTTTCAAAACATCCTACTTTTCAAGTGTCATGTTAGTAATATGTTTTGAATTCATAAATAATATTTTCATTTTCATTTGAGATTAGGATAACCTCCGGTATCACAATTTTACCGAGTAGAGCATATGGGACACATGAGGACAGTATTAGAGATGTTGAGAGAGTACCAGTTGTGCACTAACGTGAAAAAAAGTTCTTTTGCATAGTCACGGGTGGAGTCCTTAGGGCATATGATGACCAAGGCAGGGGTAGTAGCGGATCAATCCAGGATCAAAGCTATGTTGGACTGAACTTTGTCGAGAAGCTTGAAGGAGATGAGGGGATTCTTAGGCCACACCGAGTACTACCAAAAATTTATAATGGCCACTCACAAAGCAGCAGAAGAAAGACAATTTCAAGGAAGAAGAATCAGCAGCACAAGCTTTGAACAACTGAAGAGTTCCATGACCAGCATTTTGTTATCTGCATTTTTAGAATTCAGAAGGCCATTTATGGTAGAGACGGATGTGTCAAGGTATGGATCGGAGTAGTTCTCATAAGGACTAGCGACCTATTGGCTGTTTTAGCCAAGTGCTCACGGCCAAGGCGAAGCTCAAATCCATGTATGAGTGGGAAATGATGATTATTCGTTGGCCAATCAGAAGTGGTTTCTCTATCTATTAGGGAGACACTTTATAATCAGGACATATTAGAGGAGCTTGAAATATCAGTTAGTGTAAATGATGGTGACAGAAGAGCATCAAAGGAGGCTATCCAAGTTAATTGGATACAATTTTGAGATCCACAGTCGCCCAAGATTAAAGAATAAAGCTGCAGATGCACTACCAAGAAAATTAGAAGAGCCCCAACTGACAGCATCATCAGTACCACTAGTACTAGATTGGGAAGACCTGAGGCAGAAGAACGAGCAGGAAAAGGGCTGAGAAAATTAGGATAGAGTTATAGGATCCGAACAATCATCCAGGATATGCATTGAGGGGACAACGACCACTCTATCAGAGACGATTTGTGTTACCGAGGGCATTGGAGTGCATCCCGAAATTGTTGCAAGAGTTCACAGCAGCGCGACATAAAGTATACAATCGACTATTGACAGAGCTATACTAATTGGGGATGCATAAAGATGTAGAGGGCATATTGGCGAGATACGATGCGTGCCAACAGCACAAGTAATTGACTGTAGCACCTGGAGTGTTATCGCAACCCGTAGCTTTACCCGAGAAGGTTTAGGAGAAGGTGACTATTGATTTTATAAAGGGGATATCACGATCAAAGAGCTTTATGGTGATAATGGCGGTAGTGGATAGTCTGAGCAAGTATGTACAATTCATTCCATTATGGCACTCTTACACAGTTGTCTCAGCCACCACAATGTTCATACGGGATGTGGTTTGTCTGCATGGTGTTCTGAAATCTATTATATTAGACGGGAACAAGGTGTTCCTCGACAATTTCTAGAAGAAACTATTCAGTTTACATTGGATGATCATAAAGAGAAGCACAACATATCATCCCCAACCAGATGGTAAAATGGAGGCAGTCAACAGGAGTGTAAGGACGTACATGCATTGTTTTGAAACAGAAGCGCCAAAACTTTGAGCGAAGTGGCTTGTGTGAGCTGAGAAATGGTACAACACTTATACCATATTGTAGCCCGAACCACTCATTTCAAGATTTTATATGGGCGGGATCCATCACACTTGATACACTATAGGCATGGTACTACACCAATATCCAATGTGAACCGATATTTGGAAAAGAGGGAGAAGATATTGACAAAACCCAATGGACATCAACTAAGGGCCCAATAAAACATAAAAAGAAAGGCGGACAGAAAAGGGAAGGAGGTACAATTTGAACCTGATGACATCATTTATTTGAAGTTATGACCTTACTAACAAAAAACACTGGCAAGGAGAAGTGAGAAGATTTCCCCACATTATTTTGAACCCTATAAGATTGTGGCACGCATTGGGACAGTAGCGTGCCGATTAAAGTTACCACCATCCACATCATTAAATCAAGTATTTCATATATCACAGCTAAGACATGCTATCAAAGAACACAGGCCCTCATCCTCACTATCTCTGACGCTAACGGAGGACATAGAAATGATTTTGGAACCTTTGAATGTAAAAGGGAGTACACTAAGGGAAATATTGATTAAATGGAAAGATCTGTCAAATTATAAAGCAACTTGGGAACCTTATGAAGTGATCCAGAAATAATTTTAATCATTCCATCATGAGCAAAAGTGTTTTTTTGAGAGAAGAGTATTGATACGTCGATCCTCCCTGGACCGTTTTCACCCCGGCCAACCAAGCAAAACCAGTGAGCAACCACCCCTATGTGGGACCCCTGAAGACACTAATCATGTACGAGAGTGTTGACCTCATTTTTAGTGAGGTCTAGTCTTTCTCTTTGGGTTTA
>NEWO01000029.1:270731-289690 GCA_003013225.1 Phalaenopsis aphrodite
TTCTTTCCCCTTCTCTTCTCTGCGTATAAAATACAGTTTCTTTTGGGTTTTGGGGTTGAAAAAAAAATTTCTAAGGAGAGGGGAAGTGGGGATCTTTGCTATTGGAAGATTTTAGAATGAAGATTTCTGTGGGAGCATCTCCTTAAAACTATTTTTGCAGTGTGGCGCTTTACATTTGCATTAGAAAGG
The DNA here is from genome assembly GCA_003013225.1 of Phalaenopsis aphrodite. Classification (NCBI taxonomy): domain Eukaryota; kingdom Viridiplantae; phylum Streptophyta; class Magnoliopsida; order Asparagales; family Orchidaceae; genus Phalaenopsis; species Phalaenopsis aphrodite. Next base: position 270,921 of record NEWO01000029.1, read on the forward strand.
TATCTCTTCTCCCCCCCCCTTTTTCGGTGTCTTGCTTCCTTTCGGTTTTTTTCTCTGTCGAGCCACTGAGCATGGCTATATTGGATGGTACAGCATGCTAGTTTAATTCACTTTCATGTATTTTGAGATATTCACTTAAGAGCATGTGAATGATAAAAATGTGAGCATGTTTCAGGATTTAGATTTGATTACTTGCTTAGAATGGTGGAAATAAAGCATGACATAAGTGTTCTTCTTTTCTCTATTTGCTTGAGATGAAATCGTGACATATTCCAATTACTGTGAATAGGAAGGTTGAAACATGGCTTTGAGAAAATTTTAGCTCCTCTTGCAAGCATGTTGGGATATGTATTATAAAGCTTTTCATCTATTTTTATTTAGCATGAGATATTGGAGAGGTTATTTGGACTTTCATGCATGTTGGCGGTTCGGTTTTGGCATCTTATAACTTCAACTTGCTTAAAATGCATGTTATAAAGAAGTTCACTTTGATTTGGAAAAGATGTTATAGTTTTCGTTAATAATTTGGTTTGACTCCTCGAAGGGAGGCATCTTCACGCTTGGATGTTTGAGGGAAATTAATTCATGCTTAGAACGACGATATTGGTGGCCTAAAAATGCTTTTCATGACACTGCTATAGTTTAAAATCTATTTTGGCTCCATATGCTGATGTTTTACAGGCTTGTGAGTTGTTCCTTGGCTTTGAATGGCTCGGTTTTACGTTGAAATGGCTGGAACTTTAATTTCTATTAAAGCTCGAGTTTTTATCCATGCTTGGGCCCTATTTTAGCCTTGAGTGGCTCGGTTTCTGGCTTCCATTGGGGCTCGGTCTTACCTGTTTTAGCTCTTGATTCTTGCCTGATTATGAGGCCTATTTTCGATTGATTTAGGGTGTGGCTTTATCCTTTTTTCCCCTGCTGGTTTTCGGTTTGCCTAAAAAAATGGTTGGGTTTTGGAAGGAGATATTGTCTTGGGTATGTGAGTTTTACTTGTTAACCTTGAGGGATTTATTTTGGCTTGATTTTTTAGCTCGTTTTTTATTTGGTTCTGCTCCTACCCGAGAGGTGGCTTGGGAGTTTGATTTGGTTCATTTTTAGTCCTACCCGTGAGCTTGTTGGTAGGCCATTTGGTTTGGCTTTGGTCCCTGGTTGGCTCGGTTTTGGCTTGCGCTAGACTCGGTTTCAGCCATTTGCTGGTTGCGATTTTGGCCTTAGTCGAGGGGCTCAGTTTGACTCGTTTTAAACCCTTGGGCTTGGCTTGTTGGGGGGTTGTCTTGTACCTCTCCTATTCCTACCCGTGAGCCTATTGAGAGGTTGCCTAGGACGGTATGGCTCTTCTTGTTGAGTCTGAGTGGCTTGAATTTGATTGTTGAATCAAGTTTGTCATCCCAAAAATTTTAATCGCTTTAGTTATCCTCTTATATATATCAAGGGAGCATAACAGCCACCGATGGTTCCTTTTGGTTGTCTTAGTCGTGAGCCTTACTTCTTCCTTGGGTTGCCTTTGGTCGTGGGCCTTAACAGCTGTCCCTTGCTGCCCTTAGCAGTGAGCCTTAATAGCTCTCCCTTCCCTTTTTGGATGTCTTGGCCGAGAGCCTTACCTGTTGTTCATCTCTTTGTATTGACCCTGNAAATCCCTAAACTCACGCACCCGAGTTCTGTCTCCATTTCCCTCTCCCGTTCGCGTGTCCCGCGCTCCCCTTTCTCGATCTCGAGCCGATCGAGCTCCTTCTCCTCCACGCGAGGGAGATTTGACCTCTCATTCGTCCTTGCCCGACACTTTCTGCTCGGGACTCTCCTTCCCGATACTGCGCCTGCTTATATGAGCTGCGATTTTCCTTTCTTGGTAGGTTGACTCTGATGAGCTTGCTCCCTCGAACACTTGAGTGGCAACCTTCTTTTCTTCCCGATGCTTCTCTCCCTGCCACTCGGCTCGCCACTTGGTCCTGGGCACTTCGATTGCCTCGCCTGCTGTAGGCAGGGAAGGCGTTCTTTTTCCTTCTTTGACCCGATTCGAATACTGGGGAGAGGTTGGATGGTTTCGTTCTTTCCCCTTCTCTTCTCTGCGTATAAAATACAGTTTCTTTTGGGTTTTGGGGTTGAAAAAAAAATTTCTAAGGAGAGGGGAAGTGGGGATCTTTGCTATTGAAAGATTTTAGAAGGAAGATTTATGTGAGAGCATCTCCTTGAAACTATTTTTGCAGTGTGGTGTTTTACATTTACATTAGAAAGGTATCTCTTCTCCCCCCCCTTTTTCGGTGTCTTGCTTTCTTTCGGTTTTCTCTCTGCCGAGCCACTGAGCATGGCTCTGTTGGATGGTACAGCATGCTAGTTTAATTAACTTTAAAGTATTTTGAGATATTCACCTTAAGAGCATGTGAATGATAAAAATGTGAGCATGTTTCAGGATTTAGATTTGATTACTTGCTTAGAATGGTGGAAATAAAGCATGACATAAGTGTTCTTCTTTTCTCTATTTGCTTGAGATGAAATCGTGACATATTCCTATTACTGTGAATAGGAAGGTTGAAACATGGCTTTGAGATAATTTTAGCTCCTCTTGCAAGCATGTTGGGATATGTATTATAAAGCTTTTCATCTATTTTTATTTAGCATGAGATATTGGAGAGGTTATTTGGACTTTCATGCATGTTGGGGGTTCGGTTTTGACATCTTATAACTTCCACTTGCTTAAAATGCATGTTATGAAGAAGTTCACTTTGATTTGGAAAAGATGTTATAGTTTTCGTTAATAATTTGGTTCGACTCCTCGAAGGGAGGCATACTTCACGCTTGGATGTTTGAGGGAAATTAATTCATGCTTAGAACGACGATATTGGTGCCTGACACTGCTATAGTTTAAAATCTATTTTGGCTCCATATGCTGATGTTTTACAGGCTTGTGAGTTGTTCCTTGGCTTTGAATGACTTGGTTTTACCTTGAAATAGCTGGAACTTTAATTTCTGTTAAAACTCGAGTTTTTATCCATGCTTGGGCCCTGTTTTAGCCTTGAGTGGCTCGGTTTCTGGCTTCCATTGGGGCTCATTCTTACCTGTTTTAGCTCTTGATTCTTGCCTGATTATGAGGCTTATTTTCGATTAATTTAGGGTGTGGCTTTATCCTTTTTTCCCCTGTCGGTTTTCGGTTTGCCTAAAAAAATGGTTGGGTTTTGGAAGGAGATCTTGTCTTGGGTATGTGAGTTTTACTTGTTAACCTTGAGGGATTTATTTTGGCTTGATTTTGGAGCTCGTTTTTTGTCTGGTTCTGCTCCTACCCGAGAGGTGGCTTGGGAGTTTGATTTGGTTCATTTTTAGTCCAACCCGTGAGCTTGTTGGTAAGCCATTTGGTTTGGCTTTGGTCTCTGGTTGGCTCGGTTTTGGCTTGTGCTAGACTCGGTTTCAGCCATTTGCTGGTTGCGGTTTTGGCCTTAGTCGAGGGGCTCAGTTTGACTCGTTTTAAACCCTTGGGCTTGGCTTGTTGGGGGTTGTCTTGTACCTCTCCTATTCCTACCCGTGAGCTATTGAGAGGTTGCCTAGGACGATATGGCTCTTCTTGTTGAGTCTGAGTGGCTTGAATTTGATTGTTGAATCAAGTTTGTCATCCCAAAAATTTTAATCACTTTAGTTATCCTCTTATGTATGTCAAGGGAGCATAACAGCCACCGATGGTTCCTTTTGGTTGCCTTAATCGTGAGCCTTACTTCTTCCTTGGGTTGCCTTTGGTCGTGGGTCTTAACAGTTGTCCCTTGTTGCCCTTAGCAGTGAGCCTTAATAGCTCTCCCTTCCCTTTTTGGATGTCTTGGCCGAGAGCCTTACCTGTTGTTCATCTCTTTGTATTGACCCTGGCCGTGAGCATTTATTTGGTTATATGGGAAGATTTTATGCTTATTTGATATATGAGGCTATTGATTAAATTGAAAGTTGGAATATTCCGATTTCTTGCATGAGTTTGGAAATATTAGTGGTGGTTTCCCCGAGATCATTTTCTTTTTGAAGTTTAGGAGATTTTAAATCTTATTTTGGAAAAGTATTTGGTTGAGACGAATTAAAAGATGTCATTGGGGTTTGGATACCGGCGTTAGGAGGTCGTTTTGACTCGGGTTGGTCCAATTTTAAAAAAAAAAAGTGAGAAGGTGATATCCATTTCGGATTGATTTAGGGATTTTCGGGTCTTCCTTTTTGAATCGTTTTGTCACGACCTTTGAGGACTGATTCATCATTCGTTCTTTTTCGATGTTTTAGGTGAATCAGTCTCTACTCTCTCTCACCCCATTTTTATTCTTTTTTATTTCCTTGCTTCTTGGTTCGGTTTTTTATGTTTATGTCTGATGCATAAGTGTCCACGCATACCATTTTCTTATACGTGAAACCAATAAGTAAGGTCGCAAGTAGTCGTTTTGGGCGTACGGTGGTGATGATAAAGGCACACTGAAGATAGAGCAGAAAGATGACATATTTTATAACATCAAGATCCAGGTATTTGATTAACAATAGGATAACGGTATCCTTCACCGACATAAGTTTAGCGGGAGTTGGGCTCGAACCTCCTTAGGTGATTAGCAGTCTCACGCTCGACAACGTAATCGACTTGTGGACAATAAAAATTGTTAAAATATGTTTCAAAAAAAATAAAAATAAATAAAAATATATTCCTCTCTATAAAACAAAGTTTGATAATTTTTTGAGACCTATGTGCATGTCAAAAACATAAATTTTAAAAATACATTTTTAAAATTGATTGTCCACCTGACGATTACTTGTTTAGGCTGGGAAATAGCCCTCTAAGTGAGGTTCAAAACACAATTCTAGACGAGTGGTGGGTTCTATACATTCATGTGACCGAGTAGCCTTCGCGGACCCTCGAGTATAAATATATATCTGAGTCTAGACCCACACGAGTGCTTACGGTCCCCTCACCCGAACTTTTTTTGTTTTATAGAAGCTTTGGGACAAGGCACTCGTGTTACTTTTCCTTTCTTTCGGGATTTCTCCAAGATTTTTGTGGACTCTTTTTTTTCTTTTCTTTTACTTTAGTCTTTTCTCGTTGATTTTCTCGGTTTTTCTGTCATGAGTCGTTGTTACACTCTTCTTCGGATTTCCTGAACGACGATTCTTCCAGACTTCGCTTTTTGCGATGCATTTAGACTTGCTATACTTAAGGAACAGCGGATCTCACGGGCGTCAAGTTTACTTTACATTTTATAGCACTTTTTTTTTCCTGTTTTTACCTGCTACTGTTTTTTTTGTACAGCATGTTATATTTTTTTTGTTTCTACTTGCTACTGTTCTTTCTGTACAGCATTATACTTGTCTTGTTTCTACCTGCTACTGTTTTTTATGTACAGCATGTTATACTTGTCTTGTTTCTACTTACTACTGTTCTTTCCGTACGGCATGTTATATTATTCCAGTTTATACCTGCTACTGTTCTACATGCATCTTACCGTATGTCATGTACTGCATATTTTATATTATATAGTTTTAAGCATGTCTTCTTTTTATATAAGACGTTTAGAGGACTATTACCATAGGGTCGTTTGATTTGACATCATAACTGGACACCCTAGAAAACTTAAACTCGTCACATCCAGGAGCTTGGAGCCAGCGCGGTGGGCAGCACGATCATCTTCAACAGCAGAACATTTTTTCCCCGGTTAACCCATTTTTTTTTTAGAAATTAAACAAGTCGTCGTATTTTTTGGTGGTCTTCTTCTTGGGGCGTCATTCCTTCTTTTTTTTTTTGTTCGTTTTTTGCGTCGGCCTGTTGTGTTTTTTCCGTCCTTCGTTTTTGTTTGTTCTGTTGTTGTCTTCTTTGTTGTCATTCTTCTTCTTTTCTTGTCGGCTTGTTTTGTCATGTTGTGCCGGTATTATCCGTCCTTATTTAATATTGTTGGTATGATGCACTTGTTTAATTTTTTCTTCTCATTGTTGCCGCCCCATCGTATGGTCGGGGGGGTCATCGCGGTTGTTCTCCTGCTGTTCTACTTCTTCTCGTTGTTTTTTCTTTTTTTTTTTCCTCAATGTTGTTGCTTCTTGGATTTTTTCTTTTTTACTTCTTCTTCGTCTTTTTTTGTTGAGTCGTCTTTTTTTTTTTCTTTTTTGGTGGTATTTTTTGCTTTTTTTTATGAGTTTTTTTCTTTGGTTTTTTTGGTTTTTTATGTTGTTATTTATTGTGGTTTTTTGTTCTTGTAGGTTTTTTTTTTGCCCCGCGTCTAATATACACTTTTTTTTTTTTTTTGTTTTGTATGGGGGCTTTTGTGGGCATATAACGGTTTTTCGGATCCCACGGGTGTGTTATATTTTTTTTTTTTTTTTTTCTCGCGTCTTCTTCTCGTGTTTTGTTTTTCTCTCTGATTATATATAGGGTTTTTGTTGTAGCGCTCTTTTTTTTTTACTGTGTGAAATATGTTGTGTGTTTTCTTTTTTATTTTTTTCTAAAATATATATATATGTGTAAATTAAAACGTTCTTCCGAAGCGGGGAACGGGATGTCAATTCCGGTGACCGGCAGCTTCTTACGAGCAACTCACTCCAACTTTTTATTTTTTAACGCCGACAGAGAGGAGAGAAAAGTAAGGGAGGTTTTGGGGGGAAAGTTAAAATTTATCTTGGGGAGTATTTATTAAAGCTAATTAGCCGGGGATTATTTTATGTTATGTTTTCCTGCAATTTTTTCCTTAGGAATTTTGTTTCTAGAGGCTTCTCGGGTTTGCGAAGAGTTTGCGAAGCGACGATTTACCTCTCGAATAGTAGAACAACCTGGTATCTTACTGTTTTGCATGGAAATCACTAATATTATCCCTAATTTGGATTTTCCAACTTATTTTGTCATTTGCTTGTTGATTTTGGTTTTAGTGCGTATCAGATTCTAATTTAAATCGTGTTTGACAAGCTTTAAAGGAGATGATAACTATTATCCTTCAGGGATATTAAACATAGTTGTGGTATTCCTAACAAAATACTTTAATATTTCTCAAACTCTAAAGCACAACATAAGGCCTTATGTAATTTCTACTAAAAAGTTGTACTCTAACTCATGTTTAATTTCTTCTCTCATAAACTTTTAATAAAAAATAAAATGGTAGCAAAATATATCTTGCAGCAAGAACATTAAACTCAACAAAAAAATCCAAATACACAAGAATCAACTAATTTAAAATTCTTAAATTGATCATGTGCCATTAAAAGATAAATTTTACTCAAGGAATTTTTGCTTCATATCAATCAATGTAAATTTAGCAGCAATACTTTGTTAATACTATGAAGCATGTCATATTATTTTTATTTTAGTAAATTCAACTTGTTTAGAATTAAATAAATCGCAACATTCAAAGAAAGCTCCCAATCTGGGCAATAGACATTGCAAGTTCATTGACTATTTCCTTCAAACCTTCTTTAAGGGTTAAACAAAGAAATGTGTTCCAGCAAATTACTTTCATTATAGTTTCAATATCACCAATCATAGTAGCACATTTTTAGGATCTGAAAATCAAGTAAAAAAAGAACTATTTCTGCACAAGAAAAACTTCTTCATTGATCCAATTTGTTAAAGCTTTAAGATTGTCTCCCATCGAATATAATACTATAATAGCATCAACTTATTATCTTATAGATTGACTGAGCCAAATTCTAGTTGACGTGATGATGCACCCACAAGCAATAATACCAACTATGATACCTTAGGGTCAAGGAATTTTCCAATGCAACTATATAATATATTGCACAAATCAAGCACACCCACCCAACATTCATAGTCTACAATTTTTTATTAAAGATAAGATGCCCGCCTCTTTAAATAAAAAATATACATCTATGTAAAACTTCATGGAAAAGATAACAGATTCAAGAGAAATAAATGCATAGAAATTCATGATCAACAAAAAAATACACATTTCAAACTCACATCATAATTGAAAAAAATAATTTGTTCGAACTTTGAAAATATTTAATTATGAAAGGAAAACCAATCACAAATTTGAGAAAAGAATGTTAGAATAAGAAAAAAAATAAAAAAGTAACAATTAAGGTCTCAAGTTTGATAAGAGATGGCATCCCTAAAAAGCAGCAGTTTACAACCACATCATGCTAAAAATACATACAACCAAAGCTCAAATAAAGAGAAAACAATATAACCCAATATAGAAAATAAACGGAATACTCATGCATCTCTATTTATAACCAATATTTAAAACCAAAAATATATTCAAGATTCAAAGAAAGATTAGTTGGTTCATCCATAAAATCAAACAGATAAACAATGCAAAATGATAATAATTATAGAAAATCATAAAACAAAAGGCCATGGTAGCAGCAAGCATGAAAGTGACGCTAAAAGAACAACAAATTATGAAAGGTATAATGCTCAAAAATCTCAAGTCAACATAATAACCTCAAAAACGGATAGAACAACTCAAAACCAGAACAAAATCGCAAGCCAGCTTCAATAAAACAGAAACCCATAAGTCAAACAAAGCTCATACTACTATAGTGCCAACGGAGGGAGCCCGCGTTATGAACTCTATAAGATAGCCTTAAGATTATTTCATTGCCTTGTGAAACTAATACAGCCTAATTTTTAAGAGCAATCAAGACTAAAAATTGTACTCCAGCACTAAATTAAAGCACCATCAAAAACTATTCACAAGTTCATTTATTTAAATTCCATTATCCTGAGCGAAGTAAAGTCACTGAAAAGTTTAGGTTCGATTAGGCTTTGAAAGCATGTACCGCAGGTCTCCAAGTCAAGACAAAAGAAAATGAAAAAAAAAAAGTAGGACATGAAATTTGAGAAATTCATTACATCAGATCAACTATCAAAACAAGTTAAAAAAAAAAAAAAAAACTTATTATGGTTGAAGTTAAAAAAAATACCTGAAACTTATAATTGGAAGACCAGGTCGATCATCTGGTGTAGGGAACTCAAATTTATAGCTGTAATTATGAACATTAACCATGTGATTAGAATACATAATAGCAATAAAAAAAAAAATTAAACTACCATGTAAAAACTGGAAGGCTGAAAGTCCATTTTATTTTTATCAGTAAAACAAAATGTATAAACACCAAAGGAGGGAATACTCTGGGTCATTGATGACTTGATCCACATGGCCCATTCGATCCAATGCCTGAAACATTCAACATTTATTTAAATTTTTTTAATGAAAAACACATTAGCATAGAAAGTTCCTGATATAGCCAAATTCACAGGCTGATTTTTCAGATGACAGCCAACAGATAGCACTTTCATGCTCCTGTAAGGGCAAATTCCAGGGGAGGGGGTATAATTATAGTCGGCTAATGATTTCTATATCGAGATTTAATCAGGAAAAGTACATAAATCAACTATATGTTAAGATGAATTCAATAGATACGTACACCTAAAGATACGAGCAGCTTATCTGTGAACTCAAAATTAATGAGGAATCAGTGAAGTAACTTAGCTGACATTTAAAACTCAAAGCCATCAGACTTAAATGAATCAACTGGCAGATAGTGAAACCAAAAAATAAAATAAAATAAAATTATAAATATGGTAACACCTTAATTCTGGACTGCACAAGGGATGCACGCTTTGCATTATAACGGAACTTGTCAATAAAAGCCTGCAAGAGAAAAGCTTGGGTAAGAGAACAAAAATCACATAATCAACCTGCTAGTGAAAAAAAACATGCAAATAAAACATCATTGAAGAGAAGCCGCTTTCATAAATCAAAGAGTATTTTGATAATGAGGCCAGAATTGCAATATTTATGTGTTCAGGCTAGGATCCCTTTTCAAACTGTATCCTTCCTGCAAGTGCAATTATCACTTGTGAATTCAAAATTAAAATTTGGAACAAGGCTGCCCAAATACATATTATTCGCTGAAGAAATGATTCCCAGATTATTAGTGTCACTACAAAGGCTGCCATTATACATAAATTTCAATAAGGCTAAAACATATTTCTATGATGCCCAAGTCTCCTCAATTGGATGTCATCATAAACTACTTAAACACCTACAATTTTTAAGCTTTTCTAATTCTGAAATAGCATACAAAATACTATGAAATAGCCATTAGAACCTTCAGAAAATAACATTGCTAGGTAGTGACAAACTTCAAATATAGAGCAAAGCATGTAATATTTACTCGAGCTTTAATGGAGAATTATTTTCAATAACATAAATCAAGTACAGAAAAAAAAAATTACAAAATGACCAAATTCGTGAGGTGCCAAGCAAAATAAGAAAATTTTGGACCTGCATATGAGCCCTGGCCTTCTCATTAGTCTCAAATGCCTTCTGTTGATTTTTTAGCTGCTCCTCCCTAGTCCTTTCAAATGTGTCATAGTCTCCTTTGTATGTAGTCAAGTTTTGTCCATGCAAATGGAGGATGTCCGTAACTACCTGCAGATATACATCACAAAACAAGTCTGGAGTAAAGACATTTTTACCAAGTTAACTAAAATGATAATTTATAAGCTTATACCGTATTTAAAAACTCTCTGGCATGAGAAACCACAATAAATGTCTTTGGCCATTTTGTAAGGTATGACTCTAGCCACAATACAGCATGAAGATCCAGATGGTTCTGCAAATAAGTTAATGGTGTTTACTTGAGCCAAGCAGTCTCGAGTGACACGACTCACTGAAAATACAATACCGTGGGTTCATCAAGTAATAGCAAATCAGGCTCAATAAATAAAGCACGGGCGAGAGCTATACGCATACGCCATCCACCAGAAAAAGCTTTAGTGGGCCGCTTCTGCATTTCTGTAGTGAAGCTAAGGCCCTGCAATATTTTCATAAGTCGGACAATGGAATAGAAATATGGAAGTTAAGAAGATGGAAATTATTACAAGACACAAATCAAGAATAACTTAACCATGAACATTCTAGTATAAAATAGCATAGGTACAGGAACTAAAGTTAAAGAGATGTATAAATTGCACGAATTAAAAAGATGGTGGCATGTACAGTATAAGCACAGCCCTGACAGATTAAACATAGCTCAAAGCAAATACTCCTTATTTTATATAGTTCTAGCATATTTAAACATAATGTGGTATTAATAATTAGTACCATAAATTAAAACTATATAAAATATTAAATAATAGTTCAAAATTAGTTAATATAATTAATATTTTTCTATTATTGATCTTAGCCTGATGGCAATAGAATAAGAATTGAATTGAAGTAATTTGAAACATATGGCAAGTCATAAATTATACTTGCAGATATTTCTAAAAAAAGTTGAACTCGCTAGCAATGGCAACTGAACGGACGCTAGTCAGTTTTGATTTTAAGAGCTCAAAAGGGGATCGAGCAAAGAAGTGGATGTGAGTGTGTGAGATAGAGAAAGAAGATTGAAAGCGAGCGCGGGAGTAAAATTCAAAGTAGGCGAGCGCGACTAGCAAGCCTACGCACAAGCCCGAGGCTTGATATTGTGGCTTGCAAGCAAAGCACAGGCACAAAATCATATGAGCATCGAAGGCCAATGCTAGCAATGAACAAGCAAAGTGAATTTCACAAAATGCGTCAATTGAACCACACAAAGCCATGTTGAGCACAAACAAAGCAATGAGATCCAAAAAGTTAGGGTTGCCCTCTTGCCCCTCTAGTTCTAATTCAAATATAAAGTTGAACCAAGAATAAGTCCTAGTTATAGTTATAAAATTCTTAAAAGCATATTAGGATTGGTATAAAGAAGAAAAATTATTCCAGAAGGAAAAAAAAGGATTTCGCAAAGAAGATAAAAGTAAAACAAGAAAATGAGGTTGAGAATATTTTTAAAAGAAGATAACAGATTTAAGGTAAAAATTCAAAAAAAAAAAATCTAAGAACTTCTATGATGCAATTTGAAACGTAAACTCTTTTTATATGATATAAGTTGCTCTTTGCAGTTTCAACAACAACAATAACAAGCCTTTAGCCCAGTAAGTGGGGTCGGCTACATGAATCCTTTTCTCCATTGCGTCCTAATGAGTGTCATATCTTCATTTAATTCTAATAAATTAGGATAATTTTTTATACAATATCCCTAAGTCTTTCTAGGCCTACCTCTGCCTTTCTTAACATAAGTCGAATTTCAAACATCTACTCTCCTAACCAAATCATCAAATGGCCGACATTTAACATGACCAGCCAATTTGATATATTCATTTCGCCTTTTGTCTCTCTAAGTGAAGCCACTCATCCACCTAAGCATTCTAATCTAGGCAACACTAAACTTAGTTTTACGCTTCTCTTTTAAAGGCTAACATTTTGCGCCATAGAGCATAGCAGAGCTCACCACCATTTTATAAAATTTTCCTTTCAGTCTAAGCGGTACTTTTCTATCACACAATAGGCCTGAAGCATTCCTCCACCTCAACCAACCAATTTGAATTCTACAAATAACATCTCCATCTATATCACCATCACTTTGAACAATAAACCTGAGATATCTAAAGCATTCACACCTTTTAACAGTTTGATCAACCATAATTAAAATTCTGTCACTAGAGCGACTACTACTAAAGTTACATTGCATGTATTCAACTTTAGTTCTACTCAAATGAATGTCTTTAGGCTCCAATGTAGACCTCCATAAATCAAGTTTTTCCTGAGCACTTTCTCTAGTGTTATCTACAAGAAGAATATCATCAACGAAAACATACACCAAGGCACATCCTCCTGTAAATGTCCAGTAGAGCATCCATAACTAAAGCAAAAAAGATATGAGCTTAAAGTTGATCTCTGACATAATCCAACTAAAATAGGAAAATATTTGGTTAATCTTCCTTCTGTTCGAACACAAATAACAGTTCTAGTATACATATTTTTAATGACTTGAATAAAATTCATATCAACACTTTTTTTTTTCTCTAGTACTCTCCAAAGAATATCTCATGAACATTATCATAAGCATTGTCTAAATCAATGGAGATCATATGCATATCCTCCTTATTCTCTCTATACTTATTCATTAAACCTCTCAATAAAAGTGTAGCTTCTATAGTAAACCTACCCGGCATAAATCCAAACTCATTATGAGAAATTTATGTCATACGTCTTAACCTATGTTCAATTCCCCTCTCCTAAAACTTTAAAGTACGACACATCAACTTAATTCCTCTATAATTTGAACACTCTTGTACATCCCCTTTATTCTTAAAAATGGCAACCAAAATACTCTTCCTCCACTAAGGCATCTTTTAAATTATTAAATATTATTAAAGAGGTTAGTAAGCCAAGAAACTCCCAAATTTCCTAAATATTGCCAGATTTTAATTGGGATCTCATCAGGTCCTATCAATTTTCAACCCAAGGTTTTCTTTAAAGCCTCCTCAACTTCTTTTTTTACTAATACGACGGTAAAAATAAAACATTTTATTAATATAACAATATTACGGGAAAGAGAGATTCAACATGGAATAATATAACAATCTAAAATTTCAATAGAGTTTATAATTAATGGAAGGAAAAAAAAAGAATTTCTCTTTATTTAAAGTTTGTCTTACATTATGGAATAAATTTTAAAAAAATAGTATTAATTTAGAAAATTTGACTCAATTTGAAAATATAATAAGTTGAGTATGATGATATGTTCATAATTTAAATATAATCATAATTAAAAGTAAGGTGATACCATTCTAGAGCTCCGAGAAGGTATTTATGAAGCCAATTTTGCGAGGAGGAAGTTGTGGAGTGGCGAGGGAATGAAAATATGCAAGATCGACAGTGTTTGAAATGAACTAGGTGTCGTTTAGTAATTGACCCGGCTAAAATCAGAAAGTTGCAAGGTGAAAGGGCAAGATATAAACAACGAAGATGTTCGCCGCATGTTCCTAAGCAAGATAGAGACACAAAAATTGCAATAGGAAAATGATACAACACTCCAAAGAATATAAAATCAAAGGTTTAACTCTCAAAATACATAAACTCAAACTAGCTACCCCAAAACAAAAAAATACAAATAAATAAGAGCTCCATAATAGAAAATCAATTGAATTGAAACAACATTAGCAGGTGAGAACTGGAAAAGGAAAAAGAATGAAGGAAACTTTTTGAAAATAAAGTAAATGAAATAACAAATAATAAAATTTATTCGGACGGTTTGATTCCCGCAATCACGGAGCAGCGTACCACCGAGTTATGGTATTGTGACGCATCCTACATCATTCTCCCCGACTAGGAGAAGCTTCTTTTTCTTCTATGTAGGCTTATGAAATTGATCTACCGCCATAACAAAGTTATTGCCCAGTTGTGGCTAAAAAAGTCCCGCTATAAAATTTATGCTTACGTGTATCCAAGAAAATTTTGAAACGCGTGAGTCATTCCAAAATTTTTCCTCACAGAATAGATAACCATCCTTTTTTGACACAACATGAGTTTGAACTGCACACAAACGAGTATTCCAGCGAACCTAAGATATAACCATCAAGTAATATATATTTGCAACTTTTAGTACTAGACTGGTTGCATCCCATTGTCGAGTTGGTCCAGCATAAAAAAATAATGGAACGAAGCTTTTGGCAGGTTGAATCTATCTTTGTGGTAACCACTCAAGAGTTAAACTATTAGTCAAAGCATCCGCTAACTCCCTCAACAAGGATTGTGTTTTTTTCTGATATTAGCTCCTCAAACTCACTACCTTCTAGAACAACCAATGTTCATGCAACTGGAATATATCTCATGGGCTCGGCTTGAATCAATAGTGTCTCTTCCTCATCAGTTGAAAGTGAGACTACTCTTTAAAGTTTTCATTCTCTTCTATATCACTGCTCATTTCTTCAATTGCTCCCTGCTCACTGAAAGATATCATTCTTTTATTTGGGCAAATTCGATGTACTTTGCCCAAACTATTACTTAACGCACTTCCTGACTAGGACGAATTTGGGAGTGTTGGTTGAATTCAGCTGTTCTCCACCCTGAACTAGTTCTCCTTAGACGGAGTCAGTTTGGCTGCTCCACTGGATGGAATCTTGTCCCTTGATCCTAGGGTTAAATGTTGTATGTAAAGGTGTGGCGATTACCGGGTGATGTTGTTTACTCTATAACATTCTAATTTACAGTCATACAAAGACAACATGTAGAGCGCCTGAGGACAGCATTGGAGACATTGAGGGAACACCAGTTGCATGTCAACTTGAAGAGTTGTTCTTTTCCATAATTACAGGTGGAGTGCCCAGGCATGTGATGACCAAGACAGGAGTAGCAGCGGAACATTCCAAGGTCAAAATTATGGTGGAATAAACAGTTTGAAAGAGTTGAGAGGGTTCCTAAGGGTCTGTTTGGCGCAGCTGTGGATTATTTATAATCTGCTGATAAGCAGATTATTCTGATAATCTGATAATTTGTAGATTATCAGAATAATTTGGCTTGCTGTTTGGGCCAGCTTATTCAAACTAGCTTATTGGTGGTTAAATGACATTACTGCCCCTATGTGATAAAATTGTTTGGGGCAGTTATTCGTAGAAAAGAAACATATGTTGCAGAAACATACGATAATGATAGACAAGTTCTAAAAGATAACATACAGTTCTCACATCTTAACGAGTACCAGTAGAACTAAAAAAAGTACAAATACAAGTACAACAACAAGGAGAAATATTAAAATATTTAACTTCAGACTCTGGCTACATCGTCTTTAATTTAAAGTGGTCTCCATTAATGAATGCTTTAAAATATTAGCACAACTTATATATCTCACTAAATTTCCGTATATGAACTCTTATGATAATAAGCCGAGTCCTGAATATAACATTGGTTTTAGTTTGGTCACTAATTAAATAATTCATTAAGAATTGCACTTTCAAATAGCTCATTTGATTCATCAGCTACAATTGATATGATTGTCATTTCACAAACAAACATAATTTCCATTTTTATTGTGAATTCATGTTCAAATAGGATCCCTTAATTTTACTTTTAAACTTTACTTCCGGTTCTTGATTAAGCAATATTTTCAAGTTCATGAATATGATCTAATTTAGGTGCAAATTCAGATCCAAGGATATCTGAATTAGATATTATAACTGTTAAGTTATATTTTGCTTCTATTGCATTTTCCAAAGAATGTTCTTGAGTTATCATTTATTTAATTTGATTAGCTTCAACCATGATTGGTTCATGCATTTATACATCTTCTAGAAGCTTTGAATGAAATGCTAATTAGCATTCCTTAGGAATCAAAACAAATGCGATGACCATATCAGAATATTTGTAACATGCTTGAACATTCAAAGAACTTATTATTCAAATATTACAAACCACTAAATGCACAGACTCGCTTTCTATAGTTGCAAACTGATGAATATGATAATTAGAATTTGAACAATAATGCTATGATTGATAAACTCAAAGTTATCAATGATAAGTACTAATATGGTAAGATTAATGAGTAATTGTTATTATTTATCGTGATTAGATTTCTAGTTGCATTAAATCTGAGTTTTGTTCACAATTCCAGGTGCACTGAGAAAAATGCATTCAGAGTAGAGAAGAATTCAAGTAGAGAAGAATTCAAGGAGTCACAGATATGAAAGTTTAGGCATTTAAATACAAAACAAATCATTCTACCAAAGCTTTAAAAAATTTAGATGGCAGGACTTCGATCCGATCTGCGGCGATCGACGATCAGATATGAAACAAAAAGGCTTTAAATGTAGTTGTAGCTGGATTTCCATAAAACGAGAGCGGCGATCGACGACATACATGAGGTGCGGTAGAGATCGAGGGCTGCAGGGCGAGGTGCGGAGATCTACGACAGCGGAACGGTAGAGAGGGGCGTAGAGAGGGGCGTAGAGAATAAGCTGCGATCTGCGGGCGACAACGACAGCGGCGATCGACGACAGCGGAGCAAGCTGCGGAACGGGACGGGCGCCGATTGTGAGATTTAGGGCTTCCGGAGACTTCCGGAGAGGACGAGGGCTGCGGGGTAATAATCCCACGTCGAACGCTGAACGCGGGAGGTTGGGAGCGTCGAAGGACCGAACGGAAGGACTCCTATTTTAATCGCTGCGTTTAGCGATCGCAGGAGCGAACGCCCGGACAAACGCCGACACGGCGTTTCGAAAACGCCGGACGCGGCGAATAAGCTGCGCCAAACGGGACCTAAGTCTCACCGAATACTGCCGAAAATTTGTGAGGGGGTATGACACAATAACATGGTTGCTAGCGGAGTAGCTGAAGACAGATAATTTCAAATGAGGGGAAGCAACAACAGCACAGGCCTGGGAACATCTAAAAATGACATGACCATTATTCCGGTATTAGAGCTTCCATACTTCAATAGACCAATTGTGGTAGAAACACATGTGTCAAGATACAAATTGAGAGCAGTACTAGTGCAAGACCATCGGTAGATTGCCTACTTCATACAGGTGCACACAGCTAAGGGCGAGACACAAATCACACTACCTATTGGGGCTACACTTTCTCGTCAGAACAAATCAAAGGAGCTTAAATTATCTTTTGGAGCAAATGGTGGTGACTGAAGAGCATTAGAGATGGCTACCCAAATTACTGGAATATGATTTTGAGACTTAATACCCCTCAGGATTGGAGAATAAAGTTGTTGTCGAGAAAGATGGAGAGGCCCCAGCTGACAATATTATCGTTATCATTGGTCCTATATCGAAAAGCCATGAGATGAGAGAGCAGGCAAGATAAAGGGTTAAGAAAAAAAAGGGCATAATTGCTACCAGGGTCAGTGCAATTGGGGACACTCGGGGGTACAGAAGATATAAAATCAACTATTGAAAGAGCCATACTAGGTGGGGATATGTAGGTATGTAGACAGCATGGTGGTGGTGTGCGGTGTGTACCTACGAGATGACTATTTGACTATAGCATCAGGAGGATTATTGCTACCCTAGCTTTAACTAAGAATGTTCGGGAGGAGGTGATAGATTTTATAAATGGGTTGTCACTCTCAGAGGGTTTTGCGATAATCTTAATGATAGTGGATCGTATGTGCAAGTATGGTATTTCATCCCATTACGCCACCTTTACAATGTTATCTCATTTGTTATTGTGTTCATCCGGGAAGTTTTTTTTGAATGGCGTTCCAAAATCCAGTGTATCAGACAGGGGTAAGGTGTTCCTCATCCATTTCTAGAAGAAATTGTTCAGGTTACGAGGGACAATCCTAAAGAGAAGCACAGCATATCATTCACAGACAAATGACAAGGCAAAGGTGGTCAAAAGGAGTGTGGAGACGTACCTACGAGGTTTTGTATCAGATACTATGAGCTACTTCCTACCACACCGTAGCACAGACCAACCCTTTTATGATTTTGAATTTGCAGGATCTACCTCACTTGATACAATATGAGCATAATACTGCATCGGTATCCAGTGTAGACCAATATTGGGAGAAGAAAGACAGGATATTAGCAGAGGTCAAGGGACATCTATTGACGGCTCAACAGATCATGAAGAGGAAGGCTGATAAACATAGGAGGGAGATACACTTTGAACTCGAGACATGATTTACTTGAGCTGAGACCTTGCCAATAGAAGGCATTAGCCAAGAGAAGTGAAAAACTTTCTCCACAATACTTTCAACCTTACGAGATTACAATATGTATTGGGGCAGTGGCATACTGGCATATCGTCTGAAGCTACCATCTTCATCATCATTGCACCAGTCTGTCACATATCACAATTGAGGCATGCTATTGGCGATCACATGCCCTCATCTTCACTACCTCTGACACTAACAGAGGACGTGGAGGGGTGCGTCGAGGAAGGGCGGAAGCAAAAGAGATACTGATTAGGTGGAAAGATCCGTCTGATTATAAAACA